>JADANK010000469.1:0-61475 GCA_021292215.1 Lophura nycthemera | reverse complement strand
TTCCCTCCAATGGAATATGCAGTAGCTCTCAAAGAATAAGCTCTGTGCCCAACGAGAAGACCTGAAATTTTACAGTTAGAACTGTTTTCTCCCAGCCAATGAATTTCTTGTGATCGCATAGAAAACATTTCCTCTCTTCATAGGTGAGTTTGGGAGGTTATCTCAGTGAATGCTTTCAGCATAACAACGCAAAAGTTAATCCTTGAAGCGTCGTGGTTTTATGGCACGGCTCCCCAGCCGTCTTGCCTTCAGCTTTAGAATAAAGCCTTTGGTTTTGGACACTCACCCTCCCGTTCATTTGGTTTATTAGGGAGAAGCAGGCAGCTCAGCACCACGCAGCCATTCACCCGCTCTCCACCGTGAGATGGGGGACAGAATCCAAATTAAATGTGTAAAAACCCGTGGGCTGAGATGAAGAGAGTTCATCATGAGAGAAAAGGCAGATAATTAATAGTAAGAAAAACAAGGACGGTGATCATCATCACGCAAGAAGAGTAGAATGATGAAAGACTAATATATGGAACGAGAGATGCACAGTGCCATTGCTCACCATCTGCTGAACTGCCCAGCCAGTTCACGAGCCCCGTTCTATTGTTCAGCCTGGTGCCACATGGTGTGGAATATTGCTTTGGCCCTTCTGGGTCGGCAGTCCTGGTTCTGTCCCCTCCCAGCTCCTCGTGCCTCCCCGGCTCCTCCTGGCAAGGCAGTCTGAAGAGCTGAAAACGCCTTGGCTGAGTGGAAGAACTGCCCAGCAACAGCCAAAGCATCGACATTATTCTCATACCGAATCCAAAGGACAGGAAACACACACAAAGAAACAGGGTTGGTTGGGTTTATGGCAAGGTTTTGGTAGCAGGAGGCTGAAGGTATGGCTTCTGGGAGAAGAGACCAGGACCAACCGTCCTGCAGACTCCTCCAAAACCCCTTGGCCATTGGCACGTGTGATGGGTGTATTTCACAGAATCATCGCAGAACCATCGAATGGCCTGGGTTGCAAAGGACCTCAAAGATCATCTCGTTTCCACCCTCGCAGGGTCGCCAACCACCAGACCAGGCTGCCCAGAGCCACATCCACAATTTGCTGGTAGTTCTTCGTATGCGTAACGGCCACAAATCCAATCAGGTCCCTTCAGTGCTACTGATCAAAGGGTCCATCCCATCCATCAGCCACTTTATTAGCTTGAAAGTACGTGGTGGTGAGAGCTCCAAAAGGACGTCCTGCCACATTGCAGTTCCAGCCATGACCAGCATCACTCTCATTCCTGCCCCACTTACACCTCCCAGCTCCTGCATCAGGCCTCCAGGTGCATCTCCTACCTCCAGCTTCAGTCAACAGGGTGTTGTTGGCGGAGGACTAGAAGTGAGAGAGCCCTTGCCCCAGTCCCAACTGATTGTATGCACCACCCCCATTGATGCACAGCGGGGCTTCCCGCTCGAGGTCCCTTTTCACAACCCATTTTACGACAAACCCAGTGCAATTGCTTGTCCCAGCATAGATACCACCTGGCTGGTACGATCCAGACAAAAAATCCCACAGTGGGATTTTGATTGGCCATGGAGATGGTTCTTCCCAGCGGGTCGCGCGGTTGATTCTGCTGTAGCTGCTTGCCAGCCATTTATGGGCGATAGGAGCTGAAACCCAGGGTCAGGTTTCAAGTCCCACGGGTCCTCCGCAGACCCAGCAGTTCGTCAGCTTATAGACATTCGCTATTTGCTCAGCCAGTTGGAAAAAAAAAGAGTTTTTTATATCCCACCCCCTCCCATCCCTGAAGTTTTGGGGAAGATAACCAACTGTTACAGGAGTTGCAACACGTACTGTACAGCAAAATGACAAAAATGACGTTTTGGTCGAACGCTGCAAGGCTGATCACCAAAGCACCAGTGATTAAAGTCAGCTGTCGGCCTCCCTGTGTTCAGCCAAGGTCCCTCGGGGGTCTTCTGTGAAGTAGAACAGACAGCTTGCCCTTCTGAGCTCTGTTAATACGGTTACAGTGAGGGAATAACCCAGCGAGTGTTATGTTGTATTCCTTCTCCTGGACATCGTTGGCCTTCCAGGCATATTTATTGTTCTATTAGGGTCAGGGGACTGGCCCCACACTGGGCAAGTCAACCAACACAGGCTGGCCAGGGAGATAAGAGGGCTTCCCTGGCTTATCTGCATCCGGATCCAGAGTGACGGGCAAAAGTGGTGGGGCCTTGGGGCAGAAGGCATTAAATGGAGGACAGCCATCAATCCCCCAGCAATCCTTATTCTTCTGACTGCCTCACGGGTGCTGCTGGTCCACTTGGGTTCTTCCAGTCTCAGGACTTTCTGAAGGAGGACGTTGGATCCATTCCGCAGTGCCACTAGCTTGGCTGTAGCCACCCCACCCCCCCGCTGTGTCCCCGTGTCCCCAACGTGCCCCCACAGCCCTGGGGTGGCCCCGCAGTGCCCCACTGTGTCCCACGTTGCCCCAAAGTGTCCCATTGTGTCCCGCTGTTCCCCATTGTGCCCCACTGCGTCCCATTGTGTCCCCGTTGTCCCACTGTGCCCCACGGTGTCCCTTTGTGTCCCACAGTGCCCCACAGTGTCCCTTTGTGCTCCATGGTGCCCCACAGTGTCCCATAGTGTCCCAGTATACCCCATAGTGCCCCACTGTGTCCCACTGTATCCCAAAGCACCCCATTGTGTCCCATTGTGTCCCTCTGTGCCCTACACTGCCCCACAGTGCTCCATTATGTCCCATTGTGCCCCATAGTACCCCATTGTGTCCCATAGTGTCCCACAGTGCCCCATAGAGTCCCTTTGTGCCCCATAGAGCCCCCACACTGCCCCATTGTGCCCCATAGTACCCCACTGTGTCCCATAGTGGCCCACAGTGTCCCATGGTGCCCCACAGTGTCCCTTTGTGCCCCATGGTGTCCCATTGTGCCCCATTATGCCCCATAGTGCCCCATTATGTCCCATTCAGTCCCACTGTGTCCCACTGTGTCCCATAGTGCCCCATTGTGCCCCATTGTGTCCCTCTGTGCCCTGCACTGCCCCACAGTGCTCCATTATGCCCCATTGTGCCCCATAGTACCCCATTGTGTCCCATAGTGCCCCATAGTGTCCCATTATGCCCCACAGTGCCCCATAGAGTCCCTTTGTGCCCCATATTGCCCCCATACTGCCCCATTGTGCCCCATAGTACCCCACTGTGTCCCATTGTGCCCCATTGTGTCCCATGGTGCCCCACAGTGTCCCTTTGTGCCCCATGGTGCCCCATAGTGCCCCATGCGTCCCATGGTGCCCCATTATGCCGCATAGTTCCCCATTATGTCCCATTCAGTCCCACTGTGTCCTATTGTGTCCCCACAGTGCCCCATAGTGTCCCACTGTGCCCCATAGTGCCCCACAGTGTCCCTTTGTGCCCCATGGTGCCCCACTGTGTCCCACTGTGTCCCATAGTGCCCCATTGTGTCCCATTGTGTCTCTCTGTGCCCTACACTGCCCCACAGTGCTCCATTATGCCCCATTGTGCCTCCATATACCACTTCATTGGTGCCCCAGGGAGTGCCCCAACTGTGTCCCATAGTGCACCAACAGTGTCGCCATGAGATGGCCCTCTACGATCCGACCAGAGTGACGGGCCAAAATTGGTGTGGCCCATAGGGCCCCAAGTGCCCCATTGATGAGCACCATAAGTACCCCACTGTGTTCCATAGTCGCCCGTCATGAGGTCCCATGGGTGTCTCCAGCCAGGTTGTAGGCTGACCTTTCCGTGCCCCACTGGTTGCCTAGTGCCCCATACCCCCCCGCTGTGTCCCCATGGTCCCCATTAGTGCCCCCATTCAGCCCCATTAGGTGCCATTCAGTCCCCACTGTGTCCTATTGTGTCCCCATAGTGTCCCCATGTGTCCCAATATATCCCCATAGTGCCCCACAGGTCCCATTGTGCCCCTGGTGCCCACTGTGTCCCACTAGTGTCCCATGTGCCCCATGTGTCCCCATTGTGTCCTCTTGTGCCTACAGTGCCCCAGAGTGTCCCATTATGCCCATGTGCCCTAGTACCCCAGTAGTGTCCCTTTGTGCCCCATAGTGTCCCATAGCCCCACATGTGCCCATAGAGTCCCTTGTGCCCCATACGTGCCCCCACAGTGCCCCATTGTGCCCCATAGTACCCCACTGTCCCATGTGCCCCATTGTGTCCCATAGTGCCCCACAGTGTCCCTTTGTGCCCCATAGTGCCCCATAGTGCCCCATAGTGTCCCATGGTGCCCCATTATGCCCCATGGTTGCCCCATTATGTGCCATTCAGTTCCCACTGTGCCCTTTCATGTGCCATGTCCCCAACCCAGTGCCCCATAGGTGTCCCCATAGTGCCCCATGGTGCCCACTTTGTGCCCATGGTGCCCATAGGCCCTTGTCCCACTGTCCCTGTGCCCCATAAGCCCCACAGTGTCCCTTGTGCCCCATGGTGCCCCACGTAGTCCCACTGTGTCCTATAGTGCCCCATTGTGTCCCATGGTGCCCAGTGTCCTTTGTGCCCTAGCACATGCCCCAGTGCTCCATTATCGCAGTCCCCATTGATGTCCCATTAGTCCCCTTGTGCCCCATATTGTGCCCCATGGTGCCCCATGTGTCCCATTCCCCTGTGCCCCATAGTGCCCCATAGCATCCCATGGTGCCCCATTATGCCCCATAGTGCCCCATTATGTCCCATTCAGTCCCACTGTGCCCTATTGTGTCCCCATTGTGCCCCATAGTGTCCCAATATACCCCATAGTGCCCCACAGTGTTCCTTTGTGCCCCATGGTGCCCCACTGTGTCCCACTGTGTCCCACAGTGCCCCATTGTGTCCCATTGTGTCCTCTGTGCCCTACACTGCCCCACAGTGCTCCATTATGCCCCATTGTGCCCCATAGTACCCCTTTGTGCCCCATAGTACCCCATTGTGTCCCATAGTGCCCCACAGTGTCCCATTATGCCCCACAGTGCCCCATAGAGTCCCTTTGTGCCCCATAGTGCCCCCACAGTGCCCCATTGTGCCCCATAGTACCCCACTGTGTCCCATAGTGCCCCATTGTGTCCCATGGTGCCCCACAGTGTCCCTTTGTGCCCCATAGTGCCCCATGCGTCCCTGGTTGCCCATTACCTGCTGCCCCATGTTCCCCATTACCTGTCCCATCAGTGCCCCACGTGTCCCTATTGGTCCCCCACAGTGCCCCATAATTGTGCCCAATAGTCCCCATTAGTGCCCCATAGCCGCATAGTTCCCCTTTGTGCCCTATCGGTGCCCCACTGTGTCCCACTGTGTCCCAACGGTGCCCCATGGTCCCCATTGTGTTCCTCTGTGCCCTACACTGCCCCACACTGCCCCATAGTGCCCCATAGTGCCCCATAGTACCCCATTGTGTCCCATAGTCCCCCATAGTGTCCCATTATGCCCCACAGTGCCCCCAAGAGTGCCCCATTGTGCCCTATGGTGCCCCACTGTGCCCTACCCACTGTGTCCCATGGTGCCCCCATTGTGTCCCTTTGTGTTCCCATCGTGCCCCATAGTGCCCCATACTGCCCCATAGTGCCCCATATGTCCCCATTCGTGTCCCCTGTCTTGTGCCCCATGGTGCCCCATAGTGTCCCATTATGCCCCACAGTGCCCCATAGAGTCCCTTTGTGCCCTATGGTGCCCCACTGTGTCCCACTGTGTCCCATAGTGCCCCATTGTGTCCCATTGTGTTCCTCTGTGCCCTACACTGCCCCACACTGCCCCATAGTGCCCCATAGTGCCCCATAGTGTCCCTTTGTGCCCCATGGTGCCCCATAGTGTCCCAGAGTTACAGAAGGGGCCAATGTAGTTGGTTTGCCATGTTTCCCATATATGCTTCCCTTGCCTTGAACGGAGAGAGGCATCACAGAGTCACAGATCACAGAATCACAGAATCACAGAATGGCCAGGGTTGGAAGGGACCTCAAGGATCACGAATCTCCAACCCCCTGCCACACGCAGGGCCACCAACCTCCACATTTCATACCAGACCAGGCTGCCCAGGGCCCCATCCAGCCTGGCCTTGAACACCTCCAGGGATGGACGGGGATCCACAGCCTCTCTGTGCAGCTGTTCAGCACCTCACCACTCTCTCTGTAAAGAATTTCCCCCTGACATCCAACCTAAATCCCACAGGGGGTGTCTGTCCAGGCAGCACCGTTCACCAAAAAGTCCTTACAAAGCGAGCTTTGAGACAACACACACACAAAAAAAAGCAGATTTTCTTCCCCTGAAAGATGTGAAGACATTCCCAGCATCGTGAGCAACCCTGCCAACCTCACTTCCCCGGGCTGCCCTGGGACTCGCAGGGCGCTGTGCTGCTGCCTCCCTGGGGATTAGGATCAAGGACGTAACTGGAAAACCCCCAGATCTGGTTCACCCTGCGGTGCTGCCCGCTGCTGAGCGTCCCGGCAGGCAGCGATGGTTGAACCGGTATCACCAGTGATGACCATTGGGTGGATGGTGGGACTGGATGATCCTGGGGGTCTTTTCCAACCTTAGTGATTCTACGATCCTATGAAGCAGCCCAGAGAAGCCTGTGAAGTATCCGAAAAGACTGCAGGGCTTTAGGGAGGTTGGGTGAGGGAGTGGGAGCACAACTGGTGTTTTCTTCTATCACTTCTGGGCGTGGAGTGGGGTAGGAAAACCCAGGTGATGGGTGAATGGTGGAGTAGGAAAACCCAGGTGATGGGTGAGCGGTGGAGTAGGAAAACCCAGGTGATGGGTGAACGGTGGAGTAGGAAAACCTGGGTTATGGATGAGTGGTGGAGGAGGAAAACCCAGGTGATGGGTGAGCGGTGGAGGAGGAAAACCCAGGTGATGGGTGAGCGGTGGAGTAGGAAAACCCAGGTGATGGGTGAATGGTGGAGGAGAAAACCCAGGTGCTGGGTGAGCCTGGGCTGCAGGCTAGGAAAACCCGGGTTGCCCTGGGTGAAGGTGGACTGGAAAACCCAGTGGTCGACTGGGTGAATGCCGTGGAGCGGAGCGCGAGGTGAACAGACACCAGGTGACCTGGGTGGTGGTGGGGACTGGAGAAACCCGGTGGATGGGTGTTTCAACGTGTGTTTACGAGCTAGGAAGCACCCAGGAGCTGTGAGTTCGAAGACTGCAGGGTTGGGAGGTGGTGAAGGAACGGCGCAGGTGTTTTTCATCGATTCTGGACAGTGGAGGGGAGGAAAACCCAGGTGATGGTGACGTGGAGGGAGGAAAACCCAGGTGATGGGGAGACGGAGTGAGTAGGCAAAACCCAGGTGTGGGTGAACAGGGGAGTAGGAAAACCCAGCTGATGGGTGAGCGGTGGAGAAGAAAAACCCAGGGATGGGTTGAATGGTGGAGGAGGAAAACCAGGGTTGATGGGTGAACGGTGGAGTAGGAAAACCCAGGTGATGGGTGAATGGTGGAGTAGGAAAACCCAGGTGATGGGTGAGCGGTGGAGGAGGAAAACCCAGGTGATGGGTGAATGGGGGAGTAGGAAAACCCAGGGTGATGGGGTGACGGTGGATGTGAGGAAAAACCCAGGTGATGGGTGAACGGTGGAGTAGGAAAACCCAGGTGATGGGTTGAACGGTGGGAGGTAGGAAAACCCAGGTGATGTGTGACGTGGAGTAGGAAAACCCAGGTGATGGGTGAGCGGTGGAGGAGGAAAAACCAGGTGATGGGTGAGCGGTGGAGTAGGAAAACCCAGGTGATGGGTGAAGTGGAGAGGAAAACCCAGGTGATGGGTTGAATGGTGGAGGTAGAAAACCCAGGGTGATGGGTGAAGGTGGAGTAGGAAAACCCAGCTGATGGGTGAACAGTGGAGTAGGAAACCCAGGTGATGGGTGATGTGAAGAAACCGTGATTGGAGGTGAGGAGGAAAACCCGGGTGATGGGGTGAATGGTGGAGTAGGAAAACCCAGGTGAAGGGTGAACGGTGGGGAAGGAAAACCCAGGTGATGGGTGAGCGGTGGAGGAGGAAAACCCAGGTGATGGGTGAATGGTGGGGTAGGAAAACCCAGGTGATGGGTGAGCGGTGGAGGAGGAAAACCCAGGTGATGGGTGAGTGGTGGAGTAGGAAAACCCAGGTGATGGGTGAGCGGTGGAGGAGGAAAACCCAGGTGATGGGTGAGCGGTGGAGTAGGAAAACCCAGGTGATGGGTGAATGATGGAGGAGGAAAACCCAGGTGATGGGTGAATGGTGGAGTAGGAAAACCCAGGTGATGGGTGAGCGGTGGAGGAGGAAAACCCAGGTGAATGGTGAGCAGTGGAGGAGGAAAGCCCAGGTGATGGGTGAATGGTGGAGTAGGAAAACCCAGGTGATGGGTGAGCGGTGGAGTAGGAAAACCCAGGTGATGGGTGAACGTGGAGGTAGGAAAAACCCAGCTGATGGGTGAATGGTGGAGTAGGAAAACCCAGGTGATGGGTGAGCGGTGGAGTAGGAAAACCCAGGTGATGGGTGAGCGGTGGAGTAGGAAAACCCAGGTGATGGGTGATGGTGGAGTAGGAAAACCCAGGTGATGGGTGAATGGTGGAGTAGGAAAACCCAGGTGATGGGTGAGCGGTGGAGGAGGAAAACCCAGGTGATGGGTGAATGGTGGAGTAGGAAAACCCAGGTGATGGGTGAATGGTGGAGGAGGAAATCCCAGGTGATGGGTGAATGGTGGGGTAGGAAAACCCAGGTGATGGTGAGCGGTTGTGGAGTAGGAAAAACCCAGGGTGATGGGCGAGCGGTGGAGTAGGAAAACCCAGGTGATGGGTGAATGGTGGAGTAGGAAAACCCAGGTGATGGGTGAGCGGTGGAGTAGGAAAACCGGGTGATGGGTGAACGGTGGAGGAGGAAAACCTGGGTGATGGGTGAACGGTGGAGGAGGAAAACCCAGGTGATGGGTGAGCGGTGGAGTGAGGAAAACCCAGGTGATGGGTGAACAGTGGAGGAGGAAAAACCAGGTGATGGGTGAGCGGTGGAGTAGGAAAACCCAGGTGATGGGTGAATGGTGGAGGAGGAAAACCCAGGTGATGGGTGAATGGTGGAGGAGGAAAACCCAGGTGATGGGTGAGTGGTGGAGTAGGAAAACCCAGGTGATGGGTGAACGTGGAGTAGGAAAACCCAGGTGATGGGTGAATGGTGGAGGAGGAAAACCCAGGTGATGGGTGAAGCGGTGGAGTAGGAAAACCCAGGTGATGGGTGAATGGTGGAGGAGGAAAACCCAGGTGATGGGTGAACGGTGGAGTAGGAAAACCCAGGTGATGGGTGAATGTGGAAGAAACCCAGGTGATGGGGAATGGTGGAGTAGGAAAAACCCAGGTGATGGGTGAGCGGTGGAGGTAGGAAAACCCAGGTGATGGGTGGAATGGTGGAGGAGGAAAACCCAGGTTGATGGGTGAGCCCTGGAAAAGGAAAAACCATAGGGACTTTGAAACCCAAGGGATGGGGCCCAGGGAAAAAGGACCACAAGGAAATGGATAAGGGACCCCCCAAGAGTACGGGAATAAGAACCAAGGGGGAAAAGGGGAATGAAACCCGGGGGACCCTTGAGTAGGCCCCCAAGAGCCAGGGCCCAAGAAACACCAAGGATGCTGACCCCATAGAACCCACGGGGAAAGGGAAAAAACGGGAATGGGGAATGGGCCAAGGACCCAAAGGGTTGGCTGGATCAAAAACCCCTAGGTCGCTTAGGAGAAACCCATGGGAACATGGTGGAAGTGGCCCAAGGGTTGAGGGTTAGGGAAACCCCATGAGGCCCCTTGAGGGAAAACCCATGAGGGAACCAAGGAAAAACCATAGGGGACTATAAAAACGGCTGGGGAACCCAAGAGACCCATTGGGAACCCTAGATAAAACCCAAGGGGGCCCCTTAGGAGACCCAGGGAAATGAGGAGCAAACCAGGTGATTGAAACCATAGGACCACAGGGGAAAGGGTAATGGTGGAGTTCCATAGGGACCCCAGGGATTGAGTCCTAGAGTTAGAACCATAGGAGAAAAACCCAGGAATGGGCTGGGGCTGGATAGGAAACCCAAGGGGGCCTAGCGGTATAGGGGCCCCATGAGGCCCTTGGGACCCTGGCCCAATGAAAACCTCCAGGGACTCCCCTAGGGCCCCTGGGAAGCCCACAAACCCATTCCCCCATTGAGTCCCACAGGGAACCCTAAGAGATTTCCATAAGCCCCCGAGACCTTGGGGCCCGGGACCCGGAGGGCCCATAGCCATGTGACCCTAGGGGACCCATGGCCCACGGGACCCATAGGACCAAGCCACCTAAATTGCATTTAATAGCCCCCATTTTAGGACCCCAAAACATGGTACAGCCGCTGCCCAAGGACCCCCTTAATTAGAACCTGGTCCCTTGGAGCCCCAAGCGATCCCAGAAACAATGTTGCACCTGTGACCCCTTAGGGTCATAGGGACCCATAGAGCCCAAGGGACCCATAGAGAACAAAGGAACCACAGGGACCCAAAGGAACCCAAGAAGCAAAGGACCCTAGGGAACCTTAGAGATTCAAGGGAACCCATAGAGCCCCTAGGGAACCAGAGATGAAAACTAGGGACCCAAGAGACGCAGGGCCCACAGGACCCATAGGGACCCCTTAGAGACCCATAGGGCCCCACAGAGACCCATAGGGCCCCACAGAGACACACAAGGATGCCATTGAACCCATAGCGACCCACAGGGAACATGGGTACACCAGTGCCCAAGGACCCCATGAGTCATAGGATAAACCCCCAGGGATCCCATAGAGACCCATAGGGATCCCAAAGAGACCCCATAGGGATCCTATAGAGACCCACAGGAAACACGGATAGGCAAAGCTGCCCATAGGGACTCTTAGAGGATCATAGGGACCCCATAGAGCCCCTTAGGGACCCATAGAGAACCAAGGAAAACTTTAGGACTCCATAGAGACCCATAGGAAGCCCACAGAGACCCATTGGGACCCCATAGAGACCCATAGGGCCCCACAGAGACACACAAGGATGCCATAGACCCCATAGCAACCCACAGGGAACATGGGTACACACAGCTGCCCATAGGGACCCCATGGAGCTCATAGAGATCCCCATAGAGACCATAGAGCCCATAGGGATCCCCATAGAACCCATAGGCCCATAGGGCCCAAGGAATCCTAGGGGGCCCATAGGGACCCTTAGGGACATAGGGGCCAATGACCTAAGGGGACCCATAGAAAACCCAAGGAAACCATAGGGACCCATAAGACCATAGGAACCCCAGGGAACCCATAGGCCCCAAGTGACCCATAGGGACCCCATAGAGACCCACAAGGATGCCCTAGACCCCATAACAACCCACAGGGAACATGGGTACACACAGCTGCTCATAGGGACCCCATGGAGACTCATAGAGATTCCATAGGGATCCCATAGAGACCCATAGGGATCCCATAGAGACCCAATAGTTGCCCATAGGGACCCTTAGAGGATCATAGGGGCCTCATAGAGCCCCTTAGGGACCCATAGAGAACCAATGAAAACCTACAGGGACTCCATAGATACCCATAGGGAGCCCACAGAAACCCAGAGGGAACCCATAGAAACCCATAGGGACCCCATAGAGACCCATAGGCCCCCACAGAGACCCATAGGACCCCACAGAGACACACAAGGATGTCACTGAACCCATAGTGACCCACAGGGAACATGGGTCCCACAAGCCCTGCCCATGGGACCCATAGGACTCATAGGAAATCCATGGGGACCCTTAGAGACATAGGGCCCATAGAGCCCCGGCCCCTAGGAACCAAGGAACCCACAGGGAACAAGGAATAGGGCAAAGGCCCCATGGGACCCTTAGAGATCCAAGGGAACCCCATAGAGCCCTTGGGACCCAATAGGCCCAAGGAAAACCAAGGGACCAATGAAACCATAGGGAACCCCAGGGACCCATAAGGACCCCATAGATACCCATAGGGCCCCACAGAGACCCACAAGGATGCCATAGACCCCATAGCAACCCACAGGGAACATGGGTACCACAAGCTGCCCATAGGGACCCCATGGAGACTCATAGAGATCCCATAGGGATCCCATAGAGCCCCATAGGGATCCCATAGAGACCCCATAGGAATCCCATAGAGACCCAAAGGAACACGGATAGGCAAAGCTGCCCATAGGGACCCTTAGAGGATCATAGGGGCCCCATAGAGCCCCTTAGGGACCCATAGAGAACCAAGGAAAACCTATAGGGACTCCATAGAGACGCATAGGAAGCCCACAGAGACCCATAAGGGACCCCATAGATACCCATAGGGACCCCTTAGAGACCCACAAGGATGCCCTAGACCCCATAGCAACCCACAGGGAACATGGGTACACGCAGCTGCCCACAGGGACCCCATGGAGACTCATAGAGATCCCATAGGGATCCCATAGAGACCCATAGGGATCCCATAGAGACCCCATCGATTGGGCCCATTAAGGGGCCCTTAAGAGGATCATAGGGGCCCCATAGAGCCCCTTAGGGACCCATAGAGAACCAATGAAAACCTATAGGGACTCCATAGAGACCCATAGGAAGCCCACAGAAACCCAGAGGGAACCCACAGATACCCATAGGGACCCCGTAGAGACCCATAGGGACCCCACAGAGACCCACAAGGATGCCATAGACCCCATAGCAACCCACAGTGAACATGGGTAACACAGCTGCCCACAGAGACCCCATAGCGACTCATAGAGATCCCATAGAGACCCATCGGGATCCCATAGAACCCCATCGGGATCCCATAGAGACCCAATAGCTGCCCATAGGGACCCTTAGACGTTCATAGGGACCCCATAGAGCCCCTTAGGGACCCATAGAGAACCAATGAAAACCTATAGGGACTCCATAGATACCCATAGGAAGCCCACAGAGACCCATAGGGACCCCATAGATACCCCTAGGGACCCCATAGAGACCCCTATGGCCCCACAGAGACCCACAGGGGCCCGTAGCCCTCAGAGACTCACAGAAACCCCATAGAGACATATAGGGATACACAGCACCCCATGGCTCAATGGGTTGAGGTTCACAGTGGGGCAGCTCACAGTTTTGTGGCTCACGCTCTCCCAGCCCCCCTCCATCTCAGCTCTGTGGGGCAGCCTCACCCCACACAAAGCCCCGCCCCACACAAAGCCCTGCCCCACACAAAGCCCTGCCCCACACAAAGCCCTGCCCCACACCATGCCACCACTGCTGCAGAAAGACTTTTATTGGCTCGAAGCAGGGGAGGTTGTGGGGATGCGAAGGGGGCTGACGGGAGGTCGGGGCAGGAGGGCGGATCTCCCAGTAGGCTTTCACTCCTCGTTGAGTCCTTTCTGTGGGGAGAGACGACAGAGGGAGGCGATGGGGCAGAGGTGGGGCGGGGATGATGTGGGGCAGGGACCCACCTTGGCTCCGATGTCGCGGCTCCGGGCCCGCAGCTTGTTGACCTGCGACTCGGCGATGTCGGCGCGCTCCTCCGCCTCGTCCAGCTCGTGCTGCGCCTTGCGGAACTTGGCCAGGTTGGAGTTGGCCTGCTCCTCCTGCAGGGCACGGCAGAGCCCGTCTCAGCGGACACCTCGTCCCCCATCCATCCACCGGTCCTTCCGTCCGTCCGTCCGTCCATCCACCCAACCTTCTTCCACCTCCCCGCAGTCCTTCATCAACTCTCCCCTCTCCGTCCCCCTTCTTCTTTCGCCCTCAATCCCGTCGTCCCGCATCCACCTCAGCGTCTTCCCACCCATACACATTTCCTGGTTCTCCATTCTTCACTTACCCGTCCATCCCCACCCTCCCATTCATCTGCCCATCCGTCCATCACGTCCATCCATCCATCCGTCCGTCCGTCTGCTCATCGATCCCTTCCTCCAATTCCCCACCCATTTCTCCACCCATTTCTCCAATGCTTCTCCAATCAATACTCCATTCTCCATCCATCCATTCATCCAGTTTTTCTCCATCCATCCATCCATCCATCCATCCATCCATCCATCTGTCCATCCATCCGTCCATCCGTCCAGCCATCCATCCGTCTATCCATTCATCTGTCCATCCATCTGCTCATCAATCCCTTTCTCCAATTTCCCCACCCATTTTTCATCCATCCATCCATCCATCCATCCATCCATCCATCCATCCATCCATCCATCCATCCATCCATCCATCCATCCATCCATCCATCCCATCCATCCATCCATCCATCCATCTGTCCATCCATCCTGTCCATCCATCCATCCATCCATCCATCCATTTCTCCAATATTTGTCCGCCCAATTCTCCATCCATCCAATTTCTCCATCCAATTTCTCCCCCCATTTCTCCAATTTCTCCATCCATCCACTTCCATGATCCTTCCTCCAATTCCCCACCCATTTCTCCACCCACCAATCCATTTCTCCAGTACTTCTCCAATCAGTTCTCCATCCACCCATCCATCCACCCATCCACCCACCCATCCACCCATCCACCCATCCACCCAACCACCCACCCATCCATCCATCCATCCATCCATCCATCCATCCATCCATCCCATCCAATCCATCCATCCATCCATCCATCCATCCATCCATCCATCCATCCATCCATCCTTCTGTCCTCTCACCAGTCCCTTCCTCCAATTGCCCCACTCATTTCTCCACCCACCCATCAGTTTCTCCAATATTTCTCCACCCAGTTCTCCAGTCATCCATTTCTCCCATCCAATTTCTCCAATGTCTCCATCCATCCATCTTCTCATCGATCCCTTTCTCCAATTCCCCATCCAATTCTCCACCCATCAGTCAATTTCTCCAATAATTCTCCACTCAATTCTCAATCCATCCAGTTTCTCCAGTGATTTCTCCACTTTCTCCATCCATCTTCTCAACAACCCCTTTCTTCCAATTCCCCATCCAATTCTCCATCCATTTCTCCACTCATTTCTCCATTCCTTTCTCTACCCACCCATCGGTTTCTCCAGTATTTCTCCACCCAGTTCTCCATCCATCCAACTCCCCAGCAATTTCTCCCTCATATCTCCACCTACCAATCAGTTTCTCCAATACTTCTCTGCCCAATTCTCCATTCGTCCACCCATTCATCCAATTTCTCCTTCCATCCATCCATCCATCCATCCATCCATCCATCCATCCATCCATCCATCCATCCATCCATCCATCCATCCATCCTCTCATCAATCTATTCAGTTCCCCACCCATTTCTCTGCCCACTTCTCCACCCACTGATCAGTTTCTTCAGTATTTCTCCACCCAGTTTGTTCTCCACGTTCCCCTCCCCACATCCCCTCCCCATCCCACACTCACCGCCTCCTCCGCCTGCCTCTTGTACGCCTTCACCTTCAGCTGCAGCTTGTCCACCAAGTCCTGCAACCTCACCATGTTCTTCCTGTCCTCCTCTGTCTGCAGGGGGACACAGGGGGGGACACCAAAGTGGGACACGTGCGGGTCCAAACCTCACAAAGTCCAAAAGATCTCCACGTTCTGGGTTACCATGGTGGCAGTTCAGGTTTGGGATTTGTTAGAAGCGTTCCTGGGAAGAGGGGCAGCCTCCCTGGGAAGGTCAATGTGGTGTTGGGCAGAGAGGGAGAAGGTGGTCGTGGTCGTTCATAATCTAGGTCCTGCAGCCACCAGGTCTGTGCTTTGTGTCACCCGTGTCTCTACAGACACTGGGTCAACCATGTTCTAGGTCCCCCATGTCCCTCTAGCCACCAGGTCAACCACATTCTGGGTCCCCTGTGTCCCTATAACCACAACGTCTGTGTGCTATGACATCCGTGTCCCTGTAGCCACCAAGTCAGCCATGTTCTAGGTCACTCATGTCCCTGCAGCCACCAGGTCAGCCGTGTTCTAGGTCCCCCATGTCGCTGTGGCCACCAGGTCTATATTCTGTGTCACCTGTATCCCTATGCAGCCACCAGGCCAGCCATGTTCTTGATCACCCATGTCTCTACAGCCACCAGCTCAGCCATGTTCTAGGGCCCCCACGTCCCTCTAGCCACCAGGTCAACCTCATTCTGGGTCCCCTGTGTCCCTACAACCACAGCCTGTGTACTATGACATCCATGTCCCTACGGCCACTAAGTCAACTACGTTCTAGGTCACTCGTGTCCCTGCAGCCACCAGATCAGCCGTGTTCTAGGTCCCCCATGTCGCTGCAGCCACCAGGTCTATGTTTTGTGTCACCCATGTCCCCACAACCACCAGATCAACCATGTTCTATGTCACCCGTGTTCCTACAGACACCAGGTCTATGTTTTAGGTCACCCAAGCCCTTGGTGCCACCAGGTCTATGTTTTGGCCATCACCCATGTCCCCACAGACCACCAGATCCCCGTATCCCTACAATCACCAGGCCAGTCATGTTCTTGGTCACCCATGTCCCTGCAGCCACCGAGTAAACAGTGTTCTAGGTCACCCATGTCCCTGGATCCACCAGGTCAACCCTGTTCTAGGTCACTTATGTCCATACACCTACCAAGTTTATGTTTCTTGTCACCTGTATCCCTGCAGCCACCAGGTCGACCACGTTCTAGCTCACCTATGTGCCCATACAGCCATCAGGCCAAATTTGGTCTCTGTCACCCATGTCCCTGTGGTCACCGTGTCAATGTTTTGTGTTACCTGTGTCCTTACAGCCACCAGGTCAACCATATTCTAAGTCACCTGCATCCCTACAGCCACCAGGTCAATAACGTTCTAGGTCACTCAAGTCCCTACAGCTACCAGGTCAACCACGTTCTTGGTCCCCCTTGTTCCCACAGCCACCAGGTAACCCATTTTCTCATTCCCACTGCATCCCTCTGGATGGGTGGAAGAGGTGACGTCCTGTGTCAGCTCTTCCCTTCTGCCCTCAGCTGTGCCGTGCTGTCCCACCTGGTAGCTGAGCTCCTTCACGCGCCGCTCCGACTTGCGCAGCCCTTTGACGTTCTCGGCGTGGCGCTTCTGCTCTGCCTCCAGCTCATTCTCCAGCTCCCGCACGCGCGCCTCCAGCTTCTGCAGCTGCTTCTTGCCACCCTTGAGGGCCAGCTGCTCCGCCTCGTCCAGCCGTAGCTGCAGGTCCTTGATGGTCTGCTCCATGTTCTTCTTCATCCGCTCCAGGTGGGCGCTCGTGTCCTGTTCCTTCTTCAGCTCCTCCGCCATCATGGCCGCCTAGGAGAGAGATGGGGTGTGGGGGAGAGTGGGGAGAGGTGGAGGAATGGGAGAGATGGGACAGGTGAGGGAATGTGGGAGATGAGGAGAGATGGAGGAATGGGAGAGGTGGGAGAGTGGAGAGGTTGGGAGGAATGGGGGGAGGGTGGAGGAAGATGGAGAGATGGGGATGGAGATGGAGGATGGAGGAATGGGAGAGATGAGGAGAAGTGGAGGAATGGGAGAGATGGGACAGGTGGAGAAACAGGAGAGATGGGAGAGGTGGAGGAATGGGAGAGATGGGAGAGGTGGAGGTATTGGAGAGATGGGAGAGGTGGAGGAATTGGAGATATGTGAGGGGAGGGAGGAAAAATGGGAAGAGATGGGAGAGAAGGGGTTGTGAAGAAGGTGGAGAAAAATGAGAGAGATGGGGAGAGGGAGGATGGAACGGGAGAGAGGGTGGGAAGAAGGTGGTGGGGAATGTGGGAGATGAGGAGAGATGGAGGAATGGGAGAGGTGAGGAGAAGTGGAGGAATGGGAGAGATGGGAGAGGTGGAGGAATGGGAGAAATGGGACAGGTGGAGAAACGGGAGAGATGGGAGAAGGTAAAGAAAGGTGGAGAAATGAGAGAGATGGGAGAGGTGGAGGAATGGGAGAGATGGGACAGATGAGGGAATGTGAGAGATGAGAGATGGAGGAATGAGAGAGATGAGGAGAAGTGGAGGAATGGGAGAGATGGGAGAGGTGGAGAAAAGAAAGGAGGGATGGGGGAGGGGCGGTGAAGGAAAGGTGGGGAAAATGAGGAGAGATGGGGGAAGGAGGTGGGGAGGAATGGGAGAGTGGGAAGATGAGGGAATGGGAATGGAGAGGAGGATGGAGGGAATGGGAGAGATGAGGAGAAGTGGAGGAATGGGAGAGATGGGAGAGGTGGAGAAACGGGAGAGATGGGAGAAGGTGAAGAAAGGTGGAGAAATGAGAGAGATGGGAGAGGTGGAGGAACAGGAGAGATGGGAGAGGTGGAGGAACGGGAGAGATGTGAGGGGAGGAGGAATGGGAGAGATGGGAGAAGGTGAAGAAAGGTGGAGAAATGAGAGAGATGGGAGAGGTGGAGGAATGGGAGAGGTGGAGGTATTGGAGAGATGGGAGAGGTGGAGGAATGGGAGAGGTGGAGGTATTGGAGAGATGGGAGAGGTGGAGGAATTGGAGAGATGCGAGGGGAGGAGGAATTGGAGAGATGGGAGAAGGTGAAGAAAGGTGGAGAAATGAGAGAGATGGGAGAGGTGGAGGAACAGGAGAGATGGGAGAGGTGGAGGAATGGGAGAGATGGGACAGGTGAGGGAATGGGAGAGATGGAATGGAAGGAATGGGAGAGATGGAAAAGAAAGTATGGGAGAGATGGAAGAGGTTGGGGACAGGTGGAAGAATGGGAGAGGTGGGGAGATATGGAGGAAAGGAAGAGAGAGGGGGAGGTAAGGGAATGTGACTATGGGACACCTCAGAGGGTGGGGAGAGGTGGAGGAATGTGGGATTCCATCTCCTCCATTAGCAGGAGGACGACTGAGGGTGTCCAGCGTCCCTCAACCGAGTCCACCGCGGCACTCACGTCGGTGATGGCCTTCTTGGCCTTCTCCTCGGCGTTCCGGCACTCCTGGATTGCTTCTTCCACCTCCGTCTGCAGCTGGGAGATGTCGGCCTCCATCTTCTTCTTCTGGTTGATGAGACCGGTGTTCTGGAAGAGAGGAGCAGCTGGGAGTTCACCCGCTGCCCTCCGGTTGCAAGAAAGAAGCCAAGCCTTCGCCGTGGCATCCTCACCTGGGAGTGGAGGAGCTGGACGCGCTCGCTGGCCTCGATCAGTTCCTGCTCGGCCAACTTGCGAGCCCGCTCGCTCTGCTCCAGCGCCGCACGCAGCTCCTCCAGCTCCGATTGGAGGAGGTTGTTCCGCCGCTCCACGATGGCGATGTTCTCCTTCAGGTCCTCGTTAGCGCGCACCGCGTCGTCCAGCTGTAATTGGGCGTCCTGCCGCGGAGAGGGGTGTGAGTAGGGGGGTAGCAACTGAGCAACTACGTAATGATCGCCCAGAGGCCACCGATGGCCACCAAATGATCAACAGTTGGCCACCCGATGGGCAACGAGTGGTCACATAATAGACAACCGATGGCCGAACAGTGATCACCAACCGGCCACCCAATGGACAGCCAATGGCCACGGAATGATCACCAACTGGCCAACCAATGGGCAACAAATGGCCACAGAATGATCACCAACTGGCCAAATAATGGGCAACAAATGGCCACAGAATGATCACCAACTGGCCAACCAATGGGCAACAAATGGCCACGGAATGATCAGCAACTGGCCAACCAATGGGCAACCAATGGCCACCCAATGGACAACCAATGGCCACGGAATGATCACCAACTGGCCAACCAACGGGCAACAAATGGCCACAGAATGATCACCAACTGGCCAACCAATGGGCAACAAATGGCCACGGACTGATCACCAACTGGCCACCCAATGGGCAACCAATGGCCACGGAATGATCACCAACTGGCCAACCAATGGACAACAAACGGCCACAGAATGATCAGCAACTGGCCAACCAATGGGCAACCAATGGCCACCCAATGGGCAACCAATGGCCACGGAATGATCACCAACTGGCCAACCAATGGGCAACAAATGGCCACCCAATGGGCAATCAATGGCCACGGAATGATCACCAACTGGCCAACCAATGGGCAACCAATGGCCACCCAATGGACAACCAATGGCCACAGAATGATCAGCAACTGGCCAACCAGCGGGCAACAAATGGCCACAGAATCATCAACAACTGGCCAACCAATGGGCAACAAATGGCCACAGAATGATCACCAACTGGCCAACCAATGGGCAACAAATGGCCACAGAATGATCACCAACTGGCCAACCAGTGGGCAACCAATGGCCACGGAATGATCACCAACTGGCCAACCAGTGGGCAACAAATGGCCACAGAATGATCAGCAACTGGCCAACCAATGGGCAACCAATGGCCACCCAATGGGCAACCAATGGCCACGGAATGATCACCAACTGGCCAACCAATGGGCAACAAATGGCCACCCAATGGACAACCAATGGCCACAGAATTATCAGCAACTGGCCAACCAATGGGCAACCAATGACCACCCAATGGGCAACCAATGGCCACGGAATGATCACCAACTGGCCAACCAATGGGCAACAAATGGCCACAGAATGATCAGCAACTGGCCAACCAATGGGCAAACAATGGCCACCCAATGGACAACCAATGGCCATGGAATGATCACCAACTGGCCAACCAACGGGCAACCAATGGCCACAGAATGATCACCGACTGGCCAACCGATGGGCAACAAATGGCCACCCAATGGGCAACCAATGGCCATGGAATGATCACCAACTGGAGAACCAATGGGCAACAAATGGCCACAGAATGATCACCAACTGGCCAGCCAATGGGCAACCAATGGCCACAGAATGATCAGCAACTGGCCAACCAATGGGCAACAAATGGCCACAGAATGATCAGCAACTGGCCAACCAATGGGCAACCAATGGCCACAGAATGATCACCGACTGGCCAACCAACGGGCAACCAATGGCCACAGAATGATCACCAACTGGCCAACCAACAGGCAACAAATGGCCACAGAATGATCACCAACTGGCCAACCAATGGGCAACAAATGGCCACCCAATGGGCAACCAATGGCCACGGAATGATCACCAACTGGCCAACCAATGGGCAACAAATGGCCACAGAATGATCACCAACTGGCCAACCAACGGGCAACAAATGGCCACAGAATGATCACCAACTGGCCACCCAATGGGCAACCAATGGCCACCCAATGGGCAACCAATGGCCATGGAATGATCACCAACTGGAGAACCAATGGGCAACAAATGGCCACAGAATGATCACCAACTGGCCAGCCAATGGGCAACCAATGGCCACAGAATGATCAGCAACTGGCCAACCAATGGGCAACCAATGGCCACAGAATGATCACCGACTGGCCAACCAACGGGCAACCAATGGCCACAGAATGATCACCAACTGGCCAACCAATGGGCAACAAATGGCCACCCAATGGGCAACCAATGGCCACGGAATGATCACCAACTGGCCAACCAATGGGCAACAAATGGCCACAGAATGATCACCAACTAGCCAACCAACGGGCAACAAATGGCCACAGAATGATCACCAACTGGCCAACCAACGGGCAACAAATGGCCACAGAATGATCAGCAACTGGCCACCCAATGGGCAACCAATGGCCACCCAATGGGCAACCAATGGCCACAGAATGATCACCAACTGGCCAATCAACGGGCAACAAATGGCCACAGAATGATCACCAACTGGCCAACCAATGGGCAACCAATGGCCACCCAATGGACAACCAATGGCCATGGAATGATCACCAACTGGCCAACCAACAGGCAACAAATGGCCACAGAATGATCAGCAACTGGCCAACCAATGGGCAACAAATGGCCACAGAATGATCAGCAACTGGCCACCCAATGGGCAACCAATGGCCACAGAATGGACAACCAATGGCCACGGAATGATCACCAACTGGCCAACCAATGGCCACCCAATGGCTACAGAACAGGCAACCAATGGCCACAGAATTGTCGCCAACTGGCTACCCACTGGGCAGCCAATGGTCACTCAATGCTCACGGAATGATCACCAACTGGCCACCCAACGGGCAACCAATGGCTGCCCAATGGACATCTGATGGCCGCCCATTGGGCACCCAGCAAGCCCCCAACTTCCACACAACGCCCACCTGTCCATTTCCCACTGGGAACTGAGTACTGACCCAGTAGCCAACTTCAGTCACCCAACAGCCACCCCCCATCTCCCAGTGGTCCCGCGGGTACCTTGAGGTAGCCCTGCAACGCCTTGACTTGCTTCTGGGCCTCAGCCGCGATGCGGTTGGCGTGGCTCAGCTGGATCTCCATCTCGTTGAGGTCGCCCTCCATCTTCTTCTTCAGCCTCAGCGCTTCGTTGCGGCTCCGTGTCTCGGCATCCAGCGACGTCTGCAGTGAGTCCACGACCCGCAGGTGGTTGCGCTTGGCCTGCTCCATCTCCTCCTCCTTCTCTGCCAGCTTGCGCTCATAGTCTGCCTTCACTTGGTTGAACTCCAACTGGGCCCTCAGGATCTTCCCCTCCTCGTGTTCCAGGGACGCCTGGGGAGGACATGGAAGCGTTGGTGGCCACGGGGGACGCGTGGAGGATGGAGAGGGTTGCACGGATGGAGTTTTGCTCACCTCGGCCTCCTCCAGCGCCGCTTGCAGCTCCAGCTTCTCAGCGTCCAGCTGCTTACGGACCTTCTCCAGCTCATGGATGGTCTTGTGGCTGGCTCCCAGCTGCTCCGTCAAATCCGAGATCTCCTCTGCAGGGACGAGAACCCATCAGAGCATGCAGGAATTGCAGGGTGACGTTGGGGATGGCCGCGCTCTCACCTTGGAGGTTCTTGTTCTCCCTCTTGAAGGTCTCCAGGTGCTCCAGTGATTCCTCATAGGCATTCTTCAGCTTGAAGAGCTCAGTGCTGAGGGACCGGGACTCCTTCTGTGACGCCTCCAGCTCCGTCTGCGACTCCTCGAACTTCTGCTTCCACTCCGACAAGATCTGCAGGGGACGCCCCAAGGACCTTGCTTACAATCTATTCCTCCATGCAGAAGCTCTTCCATCTCTTCACCCCAACCATGTGCTGGTGCTCCCACCTTATCAAAGTTCCTTTGTTTCTTATCCAGAGCGGCAGCCGCAGCGTTTGACCTCTCCAGGTCCGCCATCAGGTCCTCGATCTCATTCTGCAGCCGGTGCTTGGTCTTCTCCAAGGAGGAGCACTTGGCGTTGACCGCCTCCACCGCCTCCTCTGCTTCCTGCAGCCGCTGCGCCAGCTTCTTCCTAACGGAGGGATGAAGAGGTGCCATGCAGGACCTCGAAGGACTCCTCCAAGAATCTCCACACCCCTGGAAGAGGACTCACTTGGCCTCCTCCAGCTCCTCGGTGCGTTGGATGGCGTCCGTCTCATACTTGGTCCTCCACTGGGCCACCTCCGAGTTGGCCTTGGAGAGGGCGCGCTGCAGCTCAGCCTTGGCCTCCGTCTCCTCCTCGTACTGCTCCCTCAGCAGGTCGCAGTCGTGCCGGGCTGACTGCAGGGCGTGGGCCAGCGCATTCTTGGCCTGGGGAGAGGAGAAGGCAGGGCAGCATCAGCTGGGGACAGCTTGAGGTTCTCCAGCCCAACAAGTGGTGGTGTTAATTGTCTCGACCCAATCAGATCTTCCTTAGAGCAACCCAACTCAGCTAAGCTAATCCAACTCAACTCAGTCCGAATTATCTCAGCACAACTCAGCCTGCTCCAACTCAACCATAACACAATCCAACTCAAACCAACTCAATCCAACACAACCCAACACAACCCAACTCAACTCAATCCAACCCAACACAACCCAACCTGAATCAACCCAAACCAACTCAACCCAACCAAACCCAATCCAATTAAACTCAACCCAACTCAATTCAACCCAATCCAATTAAACTCAACCCAACTCAATCCAACCCAATCAAACTCAACTCAATCCAAATCATCTCAACCCATTCCAATTCAACCCAAACCATCTCAATTCAACGCAACCCAAACCAACTCAGCTCAACCCAACGCAACCCAACTCAACTCAACATAAACCAACTCAGTCCAACTCAGTAGAACCAAACTCAACCCAATCCAACTCACCATAACCCAACCTCTCAGTCCAACCAAAACAATCCAACCCAACTCAACCCAACTCAACCTAACCAAACCCAACCCAACCTTATCTACTCAACACAACCAAACTCAACCCAATCCAACTCAACACAACCCAGCACAACGGAACCAACCAACCCAACCCAATCAAATCCAATCAAATCCAAATGAATCCAACTCGACCAAACACAACTCAATCCAAGCAAATCCAACTCAACCCAATTCAATCCATTCCAACACAACACAACCTCCATGACTACAGCCCATCTCCCTGAGCTCCTCCATCCCCCCCTGCCTCCTCCTGCCCTTGGGTTGCCTCACCCCCAAACCTCCAGGCCTTCAAAGCTTTTCATACCTTGGCTTCCTCCTCCAACTGCCTCTTCAGGTCCTCCAGCTGCTGGGTGTAGGTGAGTTTCCCGCGCATCAGCTGGTTGATGAAGGCTTCCTTCTCTTCCAGCTGCCTTGAGAGCTCACCTGTGGGGCACAAATTAGGGCAGTCATTGCTGGGGAGACTCCCCCACAGCCCCCCCATGGTCCCCAAGGCCAGCAGACGGGGCAGAGGGAGCGAAGAGCTCACCATTCTCCGTCTGGAGCTTGGCTCGCTGAGTGCTGAGGTCAGCAACCATGCGTTGGGCCTCCTCTGATTTGCTGCGGTGCTCGTTCATCTGGTCCTCCGTGGTGCGGCACATCTTCTCCAGGTTGGCCTGGAGGAAGAAAGGGAAGGGAGGCGCAAGGGAACACCAGAAGACCGGAGGGGGAGCCGTCCCACCTGGCGTCCCCCTGATCTCCTACCTTGGCCTTGATGAGCTGCTCCATGTTGGAGCTGACGTCATCCAGCTCCAGCTTCAGCTCGCTCTTCTCCTTCTCCAGCTTCTGCTTGACGCGCTGCAGGTTGTCGAGCTGCTCGCTCAGCTCCGCCACGCTGTCGGCGTGCTTCTTGCGCAGGGCAGCGGCCGTGGCCTCGTGCTGCAGCGTCGCCTCCTCCAGGTCGCGCCGCAGCTTCTGGAATTCGCCTCCCTCTTCTTGTTGAGCTCGAGCTGCACTGAGGTGGCTCCACCCGCCTCCTCCAGCCGCTCGCTGATCTCCTCCAGCTCCCGCGACAGATCCGAGCGCAGCTTCTCCACCTTGGCCCGGCCCGTCCGCTCTGCCTCCAGCTCCTCCTCCAGCTCCTCGATTCGTGCCTGCGGTCCAGGGGCTCCGTTTGACTCAGTCCAACCAACTGGGGGATCTTCAACCCAACCCAACGCCACTCGCAGCCCATTGGAGACCCTTCAGCACGTAACTCAACTGAACTTAACCCAACTCAATTAATCTTAACCAACCCAAACCAGCGTAACCCAACTCACAACCCACTGGAGGCACTCTGATCCAAATTAACCCACTTTAACCCAACTATTCACAACCCATTGGAGACCCTTCAACCCAAGTAATCCAAACCAATTCAAATTAACCCAACCCAACTTAGCCCACCTTAACCCAACAACTCACAACCCACTGGAGACCCTTCAACCCAACCCAATCCAACTTAACCCAACCCAGCACCACACAACAACTCAAAACCCATCGGAGACCTTTCAACCCAACCCAACATAACTCATCTTAATCCAACTTAATCCTACCCAACCCAACTTAACCCAACAACTCACAGACTCTTTGGTCCAACCTAACACACAACCCAACCCAATCCAACTTAACCCAACCCAACTTAGCTCAACCCCACTTAATCCAACCCAATCCAACTTAACCCAGCTACTCAATACATTGGAGACCTTTCAATCCAACTTAATCCAACCCAATTCAGTTTAACTCAATCCAAATTAACCTAACCCAACTTAACCCAGATAAACCCAACTTAACCCAACAACTCACAACCCATTGGAGACCCTTCAACCCAACTTTCACCCAACCCAAAAAACTGGAGACACTTTTAAACCAGTTCAGCTCAACCCAACAAGTCAGAGACCCCTCTCCCCCTCCTGCCTAATCACAGTGGCGATTCTTCAATCCAACCCAACCAACTGAGGATTCTTCCACCCAACACAACTCAACTCAACCACAAACTCTTCCACCCGACTCGACCCAACCCAACCGGAGACTCTTCCACTTGACCCTGTTCTACCAACCCAACCACTCATCAGCTCCTTTCCACCCCAGCCTCACCTGGAGCTCTTTGAGCTTCTTCTGAAGTTGGCCAGCAATTGCTTGTTCATCCTCAATTCGAGCATTGAGTGCGTTGAGCTCAAAGTCTTTCCTTGAGAAGGAGAAGCCCCAGTTGTCATCCCCACTTCTCAGAGCAGAGCAAGTTGAGGGGAAGGGATAAGGGGATGGCAAAGGTGGTGGGCAGGCCCCTACTTCTTCAGCCTCTCCTCCAGCTGCTGCTTGTCATTCTCCAGGTCCATGATGCTCTCCTGGGCCAGCTTCAAGTCCCCTTCCAGCTTTCTCTTGGCTCTTTCCAGGTCCATCCGGATCTTCTTCTCCTGCTCCAGTGAGCTCTCAAGCTGAAAACAAGACAGAGACCTCCAGCAATTCCCAAGAAGAATCTTTTCCAACCAACACATGAGAAACAGGACTCACATCATCCACTTGCTGCTCCAGCTTCACTTTGGCCTTTGTCAAGGTGTTGACCTTGTCTTCCTCGCCTGCAGGTCATCCAGCGTTTGCTGGTGGGACTCCTGAAGGGCCTTCTTCTCCTTGGTCAACTTGACAATGGTCTCATCCAGCCCGGCCATCTCCTCTGTGAGGTTCTTGACCTGCGTGGGGAGAAGTGCCAGCCTCATCTCAGTCAGCAAGAGGCCTTCTGCCCCGTATTCAAACTGGATAGAAATCAGAAGATGTGGGAAAACCCAGACCGACCACTCTTGGTTCTTCTCAACCCAATCCCCCCCTTTTCAACCCGACCCCCCTACCTTGTTCTCTGTGGCATGTTTCTCCTTTTCCACTTTGGCCAACGACAGCTCCAGGTCATCAATGTCCTTCTTGAGCTCTGAACACTCATCCTCCAGCTTCCTCTTCTTGGCCGTCAGCTCAGCGTTCATCTCCTCCTCTTCCTCCAACCTCTCCAACATCTCCTTCGCCTTGGCTTCCAGCTGGATCTTGTTCTTGATCAGCTGATCGCAGCGCTCCTCAGCATCAGCAAGATTGTCTTGCTCCTACAGAGGGGACAAATCGGTGGGAGTGGGAAGGAAGGGAGCAGGAAGCAGCTGGGCTGGGAAGTGGCCGTCACGTACAGCCTGCACTTGCAGCTGGAGGTCGTTCTTCTCCTGCAGCATGGACACCATCTTCTCCTCCAGCTCCTTCCGACGTGCCTCTGACTTCTCCAGGGCCTCCTTCAGGCGCCCGAATTCCTCCTTCATCGTCTGTGTCATAGGAGCGTAGGAGACAGATACCATCAGCAAACAGTTCCTGCACCCATCAGCCCTACCCCACCCACGTTTTGGCCCGTGCCGCCCCCATCCTCCCACCTGCATCTCCTTCTCGGTCTCAGCACTCTTCAACAAGGGCTTGATCTTAAAGTAGAGCTTCATCCAGGGCCAGTTCTTCACCCCCATGAAAGCACGGATGTTCCACTGGATGACCAGCAGCGAGTCCCTGCGTGGAGCGCATCATGTGGAGTGAGCTCGAGGCTGAGCCCCTCACCCATCACCGCCCCACTGAACACCACTGGTGGAACCCACCGACGCTCCAAGATCTTTTTGAACTCCTGCCGGGAGAGGAAGCCACGAACTTGGGCCTGCAGGCGGGTCATGATGCGAGCCAGGCGCTCGTCACGCATCTCCTCCAGCAGCCCCAGCAGCCCAGCCTTAAAGAAAACCTTGGCGGGGGAAAGAAGGTCGGTGAGGATGGGGTGGACTGCGAAGGAGAGGAGAGGACGGGAGGGGAGGGCTGGGGGGAAGGGTGGAAGGTTGGGTTGGGTTGGGTGGAAGGGTTAAAGGTTGGTTTTGGTCGAAGGGTCAGTGGTTGGGTTGGATGGAAGTCAGCGGTTGGATGAGTTGGATGGAGGACTGAAGGCTGGGGAGGATGGAAGCTTCAGTGGTTGGGTTTGGAAGGGAGGACTAAAAGTTGATTTTGGTTGGAATAAAGGGTCGACAGTTGGGTTGGATGGAAGGGTCAGTAGTTGTGTTGCGTTGGATGGAGGATTGAAGGTTGGGATTGGATGGAGGACTGAAGGTTGGGTTTGGATGGGAGGGTTGAAGGTTGGGCTGGGTGGAAGGATTGAAAGTTGGTTTTGATTGGAGCGAAGGGTCAATAGTTGGGATGGGTAGAAAGGTCAGAGGCTGGGTTGGGTTGGATGGAAGGGTAAAAAAGTTGGGTTGGGTGGAAGGGTTAAAGGTTGGCTTCGACTGGAGTGAAAGGTCAGTGGTTGGATTGGATGGGATGGAAGGACTGAAGGTTGGTTTTGATTGGAGTGAAGGGTCAATGGTTGGGTTGGGTGGAAGGCTCAGATGTTGGGTTGGGTTGGATGGAAGGCTTAGTAGTTGGGTTGGGCTGCATGGAATGGTTGAATGATGGGTAGGTGGGTGATTTGGTGGATGTACGGTGGAGGACCGTAAGCAGACACACGGACGGTGGCACCATGGAGAACCAAGATCTGCCAGCCCTCACCTTGGTGTGCCCAAATTTGTACTGGTTGTGGTCGATATCGAGGGACCCCAGGAGTTTCTCGGCGCCCTTGCGGCTGTCGATGAACTGCCCCTCAGGGATGGCTGTGGGGTTCAGGATGCGGTACCTGGGAAAGAATAGGAGGAACCAACCTCAAAATGAGCACCGGGTGGTTCTGGTCCCACCTTCAGGCCCCCACTGGCCACTCTCACCTCTGACGGAAGTCCCCGTAGAGGATGCGGTTGGGGAAACCCTTGCGACAGATGCGGATGCCCTCCAGCACCCCATTGCAGCGGAGCTGGTGCATCACCAGGGGGTTGTCCATCACACCTGGTTGCAGAAAGGGGACCGTTGGCAGCCGTTGCGGGGCCCCGTCTGACCCCACTAAATTGTTTTGTAGGCTTACCAGGAGACTTGGTCTCATTGGGAATGATGCAGCGGACAAAATGGGGGTGGGTAGAACGGAGGTTGGTCATCAGCTTGTTGAGATTCTCCTGGAGGAGATGAGAGATGCGTGAGTGAGATCTACCAAGGTCCCCCCACGTCTGATGGATCCCACTGTCCTCACCCGGTGCAAGGCTGAGACAGTCTGGAAGGAGGAACCTTTCTTCTTGGCTCCTTTCCCCTTCTCCACAGCTGTTGGATGAGAAAAAAAAAAAAAGGATGGGGTCGGTCAGGGTTTGGATCATGGGTTCTCCACTTTGCCTGAGTCAATGGCGCTGCTTACGCGCGTCGGCTCCGGCGTAGTTGGCAAAGAGGTTGGCAAGGAGCTTCAAGGCTGACTTCTGGTAGAGCCCCACCACCGTCTCGTTGAGAGGATCCTTGTTCTTCTGCAGCCAGCCGATGATGTTGTAGTCCACCGTGCCCGCGTAGTGCACGAGGGCGAAGTGAGCTTCCGGCTTTCCCTTGATGTTGCGGGGTTTCCCGAAGTTGGCCGATTTCCCCAAGTGGTTGTCAAAGAGTTTGGCCTTGAAGGTCATATCCGTGGCCTTGGGGAACATGCACTCCTCCTCCAAGATGGACATGATCCCCATCGGCTGCAGAGGACAAGATTTGGTCGGATGGGGAGCAGTGCTCCTACTGACCCCTTCTGGGGTCCCCACGAGCTCTGTGTGGGTAAGCGTCCCCAAATCACTGCAGGGGAGGAGGCACCTTCTCGATGAGATCGATGCAGGCCTGGAGGTCCATGCCGAAGTCGATGAACTCCCACTCGATGCCCTCCTTCTTGTACTCCTCCTGCTCCAGCACGAACATGTGGTGGTTGAAGAACTGCTGCAGCTTCTCGTTGGTGAAGTTGATGCAGAGCTGCTCGAAGCTGTTGAACTGCGGAGAGAAGAGCGAGACGGTGAGCTCAGCGGGATGCCCTGTGGGGTCACTGGGCTCAGCCGATGGTCAGAGAGATCTGTGGGTTTGACAGGACACCCCATGGGTCAGAGGGGTCAGCTCAGCCCTCAGCAGGGTAAAACAGGATTTGTAGGGTCAACTAGAAACCCAGTGGGTGGGTGGGAGGGAGGGGGAAATGGGTGAGAAGGCGGGTGGGTGGGGGGCAAAGTGGGTGGGGGAGGAGATGGGTGGGGAGAAGATGGATGGGGAGAAGATAGATGGGGGTCAACTAGCCACCCAATGGGATCAGTGGGGTGAACAAGGTCAACTGGGGACTCAATGGAATCAATGGGATGCCCAGTGTGAGAGGTGAGGTCAAGTGGGGACCCAGTGGGGTCAGTGGGATGTCCAGTGGGATGAACAAGGTCAACTATGGACCTAGTGGGGTCAGTGGGATGTCCAGTGGTCCTAGTGGGGTCAATGAGATCAACTGGAGCCCCAGTGGGGTCAACAGAGCGTTGAACGGATCACTGAGATCACCTGAACACCCAATGGAGTCAACGCAACATCCAAGTGGGTCAACAAGATCAACTCAGCACCTGCTGTGGGGTCAACCCACAGCTCCGTCACGTCCCCCCGGTGGCTCACCCCCACAGCACCCCCAGCCCTTCCCCCCCAGATGCTCACATCGAAGATCTCGAAGCCAGCGATGTCCAGGACGCCGATGAAGTATTGGCGAGGCTGCTTGGTCTCCAGCGAGTTGTTGATCCTGGTCACCATCCAGTTGAACATCTTCTCGTAGACGGCCTTGGCCAGGGCCCCGACGGCGTAGATCACCTGAAGGAGGGACCGTGGTGACACCGGGGCTCCAAAAGAGGACAGGTGGACGAAGGGTGGCCTGCTGCGTTACCTGCTGGACGTTCTGCCCCTTGGTGACGTATTCGTTGCCCACCTTCACCCGGGGGTGGCACAGCCCCTTGAGGAGGTCGGCCGAGTTCAGCCCCATTAGGTAAGCCGACTTGTCCGCCTCTGGGGACACAGAAGATGGGAGATGAGGGTGGGAAGCCGTGGGGCTCACCCGTCTCTTCCACTGCTGAAATGGAGCCGACCTTCGGTGCCATCCGGCTCCGCCTGCTCCTCCCGTTGCTTCTGCTTGAATTTCATGTTCCCGAAGTGCATGATGGCTCCCGTCAGCTTGTAGATGGAGTTCTTCTCCTCCTGGGTGAAGCCCAGCACGTCAAAAGCGCTCTGCGGGGAGAAATTGGGAAAATTTGGGATCGGGGGTCTTCTCCTGGCAGCTTCCCACCCGTGCTGCCCGTGTTCCTCCAGCTCACGTCCGTGGCCAGCAGCTCCTCGCCGTCGTCGATGGACGGCACCGTGGTCTCTCCTTGGGAGATGAAGGCGTAGTCGTAGGGGTTGTTGGTCACCAGCATCATGTCTGCAGGGAGACGGCGGGGTTGGAACGGCCGCCCGTGGTTGTGGGGTGTCCGTCTGGCAGGAGGGTGGGGGAGGAGCTCACCCAGAAGCTCGGGCTTCTTGTTGGAGAGGATCTGGTAGAAGATGTGGTAGTTCCTCTCGGCTTTCAGCTGGAAGATGACCCGCGACTTCTCCAGGAGGTCTGGGGAAGACGGAGAGAAGGTTGTGGGGTGGGTGGGAGGGAGGGGGAAAGGGGAGAAGGCGGGCGGGGTGGGGGCAAAGCGGGTGGGGGGGGAAAAGGGGGGCCCCCCCCCACCCCCCCCCCCCTGTTCCCCGGCCAAGGGGGCCCGGTTCCCCCCCAAAAGGGGGGGCTTTTTAAAGGGGTTTGGGGGTTTTTAAACCCTTTTTTAGGGGGGGGGGCCCCGGCCCCCCTTTTTGGGGGGTTTGGCGGGGGGGGGGGAAAAACCCCAGGGCCGGGTTTTTTTGGTTTTGGGTTTTGGTTTTCCTTTCCCCCCCCGGGGGCCCCAATTGGGGAAAAAAATTTTGGGGGGGGGGGGGGGGAAAAGGGGGGAAAAGGGGGGGGGGGGGGGGGCTTGGGGGGGGGGGGTTCCTTGGGTTTGGGGGGGGGGGGTGGGGCCCCTTGTTTGGGGGAAAATTAATGGGGGGGCGGGGGGAAATTTTGGGGGGGGGGGGGGGAAGCCCAGGGGGAAAACAGGGGGGGGGTTGGGGGGGGGGGGGTTTTGGGGAAAAAAAAAAAAAACCCCCCCCCCCCCCCCCCCCCCCCCCCCCCCCCCCCCCCCCCCCCCCCCCCCCCCGGGGGGGGGGGGGGGTGGGGGGGGGGGCCAAAGTTGGGGGGGAAAGGAGGGGGGGGGGGGGTGGGGGTGGGGGGGGGGGGTTGGGGGGGGGGGGGGGGGGTTTGGAAAAGGGGGGGGGGGGGTGGCCCCCCCAAAGGGGGGGGGGGTTCCCCCCCCCCCAATTTTGGAACCCGGGCCCAACTTTTTCCCCCCTTTTGGGGGAAAAACCCGGGACCCCGGGAGGTTGGGGAAACCCCCCCAAAAAAAAAAGGGGGGAGGGGTTGGAAAGGCGGGCGGGGTTTGGGGGGGGGGGGGGGTTGGGGGGTTTTTGGGGGAAGGGGGGGGGAGGAAAGGGGGAAAAGGGGGGGGGGAAAAGGGGGGAAAAAAGGGGGGGGAAATTGGGGGGTGGGGGTTTTTGGGGGGGGTGGGAAAAAGGGGGGGAGGAAAAAGGAAAGGGGGGGGGGTTTGGGTTGGGTTGGGGGGGGGGAAACCCCGGGGGGGGGGGGGGGGGGGGGGGGGTGGGGGGGGGAAAAAAAAGAAAAAAAGGGGGGGGGGGGGAAAAAGGGGGGGGGGATTGGGGTTTCCCAAATTTGGGGGGGGGGAAAATAAAAGGGGGGGTTAAGGGGGGGGGGGGGGGGGGGGGGGGAAGTTAAGGGGGGAAATTTGGGGGGGGGGGTTCCCATAAAAGGGGCCCAACCGGTTGGGGAAAGGGAAAAGGGTTTTCCCCCCTTTTCCCTTCCCGGGGCCCCCCCGGGTTTGGAAACCCCCCTTTGGGGGGAAAAGGGGGGGACCCCCCCCAAATTCCCCCCCCAAAAAAAAAACCCCCAAATTTTTGGGGGCCGGGTTGGGGGCCCCCCGGGGGGCCTTTTTGGGTTGGGGGGCCCCTTTTTAGGGAAAACCCCCAAAAGGGGCCCAAGGGGGGCCCCCTTTCCTTTCCCCGGTTTTGGGCCCCTTTTGGGGGGCCCGGGGGTTTTTGGGGGGCCCGGGCCCCCTTTTTTACCCCCCGGGCCCCTGGGGTTTGGGGGGGGGGGGTTTTGGTTTTTGGGGGGGGGGGGGCCCCCCCCGGGGGCCCCCAAAAGGGGGTTTCCCCGGGGGGGGAAAAGGGGGGGCCCCCCCCTTACCCCCCCGGGGCCCCCGGCCCCCCCCCCGGGGGGGGGGGAAATTGGTTCGGGGGCCCCTTCCCCTTTTTTCCCCCCCGGGGGGGGGCCCCGGGCCCCTTTCCCCGGGGGCCCCCCCCCCGGGGGGGGGGGGCCAAGGAACCCCAAAAACCCCGGGGGGGGGAAAAGGGGGTTGGGTTCCCCCTTTCCCCCCCCGGGGGGGGCTTGGGTTCCTTTTAACGGGTTTCCTGGTTTTTTGGGCCCGGAGTTTTCTTTCCCGGGTTTCCCCCCGGGGGCCCAAAACCCGGGCCCTGGGCCTTGGGAACCCCAAGGGGCCCCCGGGGGGGGGCCCCTTTTTTGGGGGGCCCGGTTTGGGCCCAATTGGGGGGCCCCAGCCCCCCCCCCCCGGGGGGGGGGGTTCCCTTTTGGGCCTTTTTGGGGTTTTTTTGGCCCAAAGGGCCTTTCCCCGGGGCCCCCTTTTGGGGGCCCAATGGGGTTTGGGCTCCCTTTCCTAACCCTCCGGGCCAGGGGGAAAAAAGGGCCTTCCCCCCCCGGGGTTTTGGGGCCCCCCCGGGGCTTTCCCCCTTTCCCCTTAAAAACCCCTTTTGGGGGGGGGGGCCCCCCCCCCCTTTTCCCGGGTGGCCCAAATTTTGGCTCCATTCCTGGCCCCCCCCCCCCCCCCTTGGGGGGTTTCCTTCCTTGGGGAAATTTTTTTGGGGCCCGGGTCGGGTTTTTGGCCTACAGGGGCCATCCCAGTTTTTGGGGGAAAGGGGTTTTTGGTTTAAGGGTTCCTTGGGACATCTTGGTTCTAGGGGTTTAAGGCCTCCAAGTCCTACTGGGAAAATTTTAAGGGCCCAAGGGTTGGGCCTCCCTTTTTGGGGGGGGGGGGGGGGTTTCGGGGCCCTTTTCCGGGGCAAGGGGGAAAAAGGGGTTTTTTTTCCCCCTAAATTTTGGTTTCCTGGGGGGTTTTGGGCCTTTTTTGGGGTTTTTCCCCCCTTTTTTCTGAGGTTTTCCAAAGGGCCCCCCCTTTTGGGGGGAAAAAATAAGGGGAAAAAACCCCCCCAGGGCCCAAAGGGGGGGGTTTTCCCCCGGGAAATTTTTTTCTTTTTTTGGGGTCTTGGGGGGAAAAAATTTCCCCCCGGGGGGTTTGGGGTTTTTTTAAAAAAGGGCCCCCCCCCTTTTTTTTCCCCCTTTAAAATTCCTTTTAAGGGAAAAAATTTTGGGGGTTGGTTTTTTAAAAACCGGGGGCCGGGGGGAAACATCCCAGTTCCAGCTGACCCAAGAGCTCTGAAAGATCACTGCAACATCCGAGGCACCCCGAACTCTCCGGGAACGAGGTAACCACTCAGATCTTCACCAAGAAGCCACCCTATAGGTTGTAGGGTCACCTTACGGGTCGTGGGGTCACCCTATGGGTTGTGGGGTCAGCCCAGGGGCTGCTGGGAAGACTCAGTAGTCAATCCAGGGGCGTTAGCGCCCTTTTGAGGTTTGTAGAGGAGGGCCGGGCTCGTGGAGGGGAACGGTCAGCGGAGGCCATGTCCCAATGCGCTTCGAATTTCGGGGGGTTCTGCTGCATGATTTGGTCCTCCCTCACCGTCACCGTCTGCGTGGGAAGGAAGGGAGGGAGGAAGCTGTGGGGTGGGGGTAGGGCGGCTGTGGGACAGCAATGGGGTCAGGGTGCCCTGTGGGGTTGGGGAGAAGGGACCTGAGGGGGTTCTAGGTGTCCCAGGGGTGGTGGAGGAGGTGTTTGGGGTCTGGATATCCTATGGGATTGTGGAGAAGGTATTTGGGGTTCTAGGTGTCCCACGGGTGGTGGAGGAGGTGTTTGGGGTCTGGATATCCTATGGGATTGTGGAGAAGGTATTTGGGGTTCTAGGTGTCCCATGGGTGATGGAGGAGGTGTTTGGGGTCCGGATATCCTATGGGATTGTGGAGAAGGTATTTGGGGTTCCTAGGTGTCCCATGGGTCATGGAAGAGCTGTTTGGGGTCTGGATATCCTATGGGATTGTGGAGAAGGTATTTGGGGTTCTAGGTGTCCCACGGGTGGTGGAGGAGGTGTTTGGGGTCTGGATATCCTATGGGATTGTGGAGAAGGTATTTTGGGGTTTCTGGTGTCCCAGGGTGGTGGAAGGCCTTGTTTGGGGGTTTCTGGATATCCTATGGGATTGTGGAGAAGGTATTTGGGGTTCTAGGTGTCCCACGGGTGATGGAAGAGCTGTTTGGGGTCTGGATATCCTATGGGATTGTGGAGAAGGTATTTGGGGTTCTAGGTGTCCCACGGGTGATGGAAGAGGCATTTGGGGTCTGGATATCCTATGGGATTGTGGAGAAGGTATTTGGGGTTCTAGGTGTCCCATGGGTGATGGAGGAGGTGTTTGGGGTCTGGATATCCTATGGGATTGTGGAGAAGGTATTTGGGGTTCTAGGTGTCCCCAGGGTTGAGGGGAATTTTTTGGGGTTCTGGATTCCTTGGGATTTTGGAAAGGTTTATTTGGGGGTTCTAGGGTGTCCCCCAATTTGGGGGTGGGATGGAAGGAGGTGTTTGGGGTCTGGATATCCTATGGGATTTTGGAGAATATCGGGGGGTTTATGTTTGGAGATATTTGGGGTTGTAGGTGTCCCAAAAGTGAGAGAAAAGGTATTTGGGATTAAGGCATCCTATGGGATTTTGGAGGAGTTATTTTGGGGGTTCAAGGTGTCCCATGGGTGATGGAGGAGGTGCTTGGGGTCCTAGACGCCCTATAGGATTTTGGAGAAGTATTTTGGGGGTTCTGGGTGGACCAAAAGTGATGAAAAGGGTATTTAGGCACCAAATATCCTTTGGGATTTTGGAGAAGGTTCCAGGTGTCCCAAAGGTGACGGAAGAGACATTTGGGGGCGATTTGGGCTTTTCTGGGGGTGAGTCAGGATCGACTGCAGACATTTTGAGGCTGATTTTGATCATTTCAGGCCAGATTTTGGGCATTTGGGGCCAGATTTGGGGCAGATTTTGCTCTTTTGTAGCTGACTTCAGCCATTTCAGGGCCGATTTGGATCATTTTGGAGGCTGATTTGGACGATTTCGGGGCTGACTTGGCCAATTTTTGCCATTTTGTTGTCGATTTTGTCCATTTGGGGGCTGGTTTGAGCCATTTTGGAGCTGATTTGGAGCATTTAAGGACAACTGAGATCATTTGGGGGCAGATTTTGTCCATTTTGGGATGGAACTGGGTGAATTTTGCCCCTTTTGGTGCTGATTATAACCATTTTGGAGATGATTTTGTCCATTTCAGGACCCATTTGGGCCAATTCTGACCATCTGGGGCTGATTTGGGCCAATTTTGCCCATTTGGGGGCTGATTATGGCCATTTTGGGGCTGATCTGAGCCAATTCTGAATATTTTTGAGCTGTCATGGTCCATTTTTGACCATTTTGTGCTGATTATGGCCATTTTGGGGCTGATAAGAGCCAATTTTGACCATTTTGGGGCTGATTATGGCCATTTGAGGGCAGATTCAGGCCAAATGTGACAATCTGGGGACAGATATGTGCCAATTTAGACCATTTTGGGGCTGAGATGAGACAATTTTGGGGCTGATTTGGGCCAATTTTGGGCCATTTTGGAGCTGATTTTGAGCAATTTTAGGAATTTTGGACTGCCTTGGGGCATCATAGGGCAGATTTGTGCCAATTCTGATCATTTGGGTGCTGGTTTTGACCATTTTGTGGCTGATTTGTGCCTAACATGAGCATTTGGGGCAGATTTGGGGCATTTTGGGTCTCATAAGTGGCCATTCTGACCACTTTGGGAACAGATTTGGTCCATTTTGAGACTGAATTGGGACAATTTTGACCATCTTGGGGCAGATTTGGGCCATTTTGGGGCTGAAAAGTGCCAATTCTGACCATTTTGGTTGAATTTGGGCTTTTTTTGGGAGTTGATATGTGAAAATTCTGACCACTTGGGGGTGAATTTGGGCCATTTTGGGGCTGATAAGTGTAAATTCTGACCATTTTCAGGTGGATTTGGGGCTTTTTGGGGCTGATATGTGCTAATTTTGAACATTTGGGGGCAGATTTTGTCCAATTCTGACCATTTGGGGGCAGATTTGAGCCGTTTTGGGGCTGATAACTGCCAATCCTGACCATTTTGAGGTGGATTTGGTCCAATTCTGACCATTTAGGGGCTGACGAGTCCCAATTTTGGCCATTTTGGGGCAAATCTGGGCCATTTTGGAGCTGATAAATGTCAATTCTGACCATTTGGGGGCTGATTTGGTCCAATTCTGACCATTTTTGGGGAGGATTTTGGAGTACTTTGTTGCTAATAAATCCCAATCCTGACCAATTTGGGGCCAATAATTGCCAATTTTGACCACTTTGGGGTGAATTTGGTCCAATTCTGACAATTGTGGTACTGATAAATGCCAATTCTTTCCTTTTGGGGCAGATTTGGAGCATTTTGGGGCTGATAAAAGCCAATTCTGGCCATTTGGGGGCATACTGGATCCCATTCTGACCATTCTGGATCAGATCTGAGCCATTTTGGGGCTGATAAATGCCAGTTCTGACCATTTTGAGGTGGATTTGGCCCAATTCTGACCATTTGGGGGTGGATGTGGGTGATTTGGGGGCAAATTTGGTCCAATTCTGACCATTGTGGGACCCATGAGTGCCAATTCTTACCTTTTTGGGACAGATCTGGGCTATTTTGGGCTGATAAATCCCAATTCTGACCATTTTGGGGCTGACTTCATCCAAATCTGACCACTTTGGAGCAGATCTGTGCCATTCTGTGACTGACAAATCCCAAATCTGACCATTTTGGGGCAGATCTGGGCCATTTGGGGGCTGATAAGTCCCAATTCTGACCATCTGGGGGCCAATTTGGTTCAATTCTGACCATTTTGGGGCAGATCTGGGTAATTTTGAGACTGACAAGCCCCAATTCTGGCCATTTTGGGGCAGATTTGGTCCAATTCCAACCATTCTGGGTCAAATCTGTGCCATTTTGGGGCTGTTGGGTCTCAATTCTGTCCATTTTGGGGCAGATCTCTGCCATTCTGTGATCGACAAAACCCAATTCTGACCATTTTGGGTCAGATCTGTGCCATTCTGTGACCGACAAATCCCAATCCTGACCATTTGGGGTCAGATTTTGGCAATTTGGGGGCTGCTAAGTCCCAATTCTGACCATTTTGGGTCAGATCTCTGCCATTTCGTGATCGACAAAACCCAATTCTGACCATTTTGGTTCAAATCTGTGCCATTTTTGGGCTGTTAAGTCCCAATTCTGACCATTTTGGTCCAGATCTGGGTCATTTCGAGGCTGACAAGCCCCAATTCTGGCCATTTTGGGGCAGATTTTGTCCAATTCTGAGCATTGTGGGTCAGATCTGTGCCATACTGTGAGTGACAAATCCCAATCCTGACCATTTCGGGTCAGATTTTGGCCATTTTGGGGCAGATTTTGTCCAATTCTGACCATTTTGGGTCAAATCTCTGCCATTCTGTGACCGACAAGCCCCAATTCTGACCATTTTGGGTCAGATTTTGGCCATTTAGGTGCAGATTTTGTCCAATTCTGACCATTTTGGGTCAGATTTTGGCCATTTCGGGGCAGATTTTGTCCAATTCTGACCATTTGGGGTCAGATCTGTGCCATTCTGTGACCGACAAGCCCCAATTCTGACCATTTCAGGTCAGATTTTGGCCATTTCAGGGCAGATTTTGTCCAATTCTGACCATTTTGGGGCAGATTTTGTCCAATTCTAACCATTTTGGGTCAGATCAGTGTCATTCTGTGACCGACAAGCCCCAATTCTGACCATTTCAGGTCAGATTTTGGCCATTTGGGGGCAGATTTTGTCCAATTCTGACCATTCTTGGTCAGATCAGTGCCATTCTGTGACCAACAAATCCCAATCCTGACCATTTCAGGTCAGATTTTGGCCATTTCGGGGCAGATTTTGTCCAATTCTGACCATTTTGGGGCAGATCTGGGTCATTTCGTGACCAACAAGCCCCAATTCTGACCATTTCGGGTCAGATTTTGGCCATTTTGGAGCAGATTTTGTCCAATTCTGACCATTTTGGGGCAGATTTTGGCCATTTTGGGGCAGATTTGATCCAGTTCTGACCATTTTGGGTCAAATCTCTGCCATTCTGTGACCGACAAATCCCAATCCTGACCATTTGGGGTCAGATTTTGGCCATTTGGGGGCAGATTTGGTCCAATTCCGCCCATTCTGGGTCAGATCTGCGCCACCCCGCATCCGACAAACCCCGCCGCCGCCCCATTTCGGGTGGTCTCTCGCCCCCCCTGCCGGCCGACCTTTCCGTGCTCGGTCTGCGCGGTGACTTTGCTCCCCTCCCTGCTGACGATCGTGGCCTTGACGAACTCCTCGCGCTCGTCGGGGACGAAGATGTCGCGCTTGAGGTCGAACGGCCGCGTCTGCGCCGCGATTCGCTCCTGCTCCGATTTGCGCAGGAACGGCGCGGCTTCGCCGAACTCGGCCAGGTCCGGGCACGGGGACGGCATGGCGCTGCCACCAGTAGCACCAGTAAGGGACCGGTAAGGGACCGGTAAGGCACCAGTCACACCAGTAAGGGAACAGTCACACCAGTAAGGGACCAGTAACACCAGTAAGGGGCCGGCAAGGGACCAGTAAGGGACCAGTCACAACAGTAAGGGAACAGTCACACCAGTAAGGGACCGAAGGGACCCAGTCCACCGTAAGGGACCGTAAGCAGTAAGGGGCCATACACCAGGAAGGGCCCGTGCCCCAGTAAGGGACCGTACACCAGTAAGGAAACGTAAACCAGTGGGACCCACAAAGGGACCCAGTCCACCGTAAGGGACCGTAAGGACCAGTCACACCCGTAAGGGAACCCCAGCAAGGGCCCCGTCCACCAAAGGGACCAGTAACACCAAGGGGTAAAAAGGACCAGTCCACATAAGGGACGGTAAGGGACCAGTTAGGGACCATAAACCCCAGTAAGGGACCAGCAAGGGCCAGTCAAACCAGAAAAGGGACCAGAACACCAGTAAGGGCCGAAGGGAAGCCCCGGAAGGGACCAGTCACACAGTAAGGGCAGTAACCCAAACCAGTAAAACCAGTAAGGGAACCAGTACACCGTTAAGGGAACAGTCACACCATAAGGGACCCCGTAACCCAGTAAGGGCCAGTCAACCCAGTTTGGGCCCGTAACACCATAAGGGGGGCAAGGGGTTCACACCAGTAAGGACCAGTCCCCCGTAAGGGACCAGTACCCCGTAAACCCGGTAAACAGTAACCGCAAGGGCCAGTCACACCGAAGGCACCGTCCACCAGTAAGGGACAGTCCCACCGTAGGGGGAACAGTAAGGGACCAAAGGGAAGCAACAGTAAGGGACCGTAAGGCCGGTAAGGACCAAAGGGCCAAAAACCGGTAAGGGACCTAAACACCAGTAAGACCAGCAAGGGCATTTAAGGACGTACCCAGTAAGGGACCGTAAGGCACCGCCAACCAGTAAAGGACTAAGGAAAGAAGGGGTAGGGGACCAGTTACACCAAAATTAATGGACCGGTACACCGGTAAGGGAACCGGAACCCACATAAGGGACCTAAGGGGCAGTAAAGGGGCATAAGGGACCCAGTTCCCGTAAGGGACCATTACACCATAAGGGACAGTAAGGAAAGCCAAAACCAGTAAGGACAGTTACACCAGTAAGGGCTGGTAAAGGAAGTACACATAAGGGACGGTAAGGACCATAAGGGGCGGGCCAGGAAGTAAGGACCAGTCACACGTAAGGGGACCCGTAAGGGACCAGAACCAAAAGGGGCCAAACCCAGTGGGACCAGTAAGGGACCAGTCCACCCGTAAGGGGATGGTAAGGGGCAGCAACACCATAAGGGACCCCAGTCACACCAGAAGGGCTGTAAAAAGGGGAAACCGGTAAAAGGGACCCAAGTCACACCAGAAGGGCCATAAGGGACCAGAAAGGGACCAGTAAGGGAGCAGTGACACCAGTAAAGGAGAAGTGACACCAGTAAGGGACCAGTAAGGCACCAGTAAGGTACCAGTAAGGGGCCAGTAAGGGACCAGTCACACCAGTAAGGAATCAGAGACCCCAGTAAGGGACCAGTAAGGGAGAAGTGACACCAGTAAGGGACCGGTAGGGGACCAGTAAGGCACCAGTTTCATCAGTAAAGGACCAGTCACACCAGTAAGGGACCAGTCACACCAGTAAAGGACCGGTAAGGGACCAGTCACACCAGTAAGGGACCAGTCACACCAGTAAGGGACAAGTTACACCAGCAAGGGACCAGAAAGGGACCAGTTACATCAGCAAGTCACCAGTAAGGCACCAGTAAGGCCCCAGTAAAGGACCAGTTACACCAGTAAGGGGCCAGTTACATCAATAAGGGACCAGTTACACCAGTAAGGGAACAGTAGGGGACCAGTAAAACCAGTAAAGGAACCAGTGAGGGACCAGTCAGGCACGAGGCACACCAGTCAGATGCCAGTAACACCAGTAAGGACCAGTATGGCACCAGTATGGCACCAGTGCTCCCAGTTCACTCCCAGTTCCCCCTCACCTCTGTTCTCTCTCACTCCGTGAATTCTGGTCCGGGACAGCGCTGTGAGCTCCCAGTACATCCCAGTTCATCCCAGTTCATCCCAGTATATCCCAGTCCCCTCTCCCAGTCCAAATACAGACCTTCCCAATTCCTCCCAGTTACCCCACATCCCCTCCCAGTCTCCCAGTATTCCCTCCCAGTCTCTCCCAGTCTCCCCAGTATCCCCCCTTTCCCATCCCCCCAGTCCCCCTCCCCCCAGTCCCCCATGCCAACCTCCCAGTCCCCCTCCCCCAGTTCCCTTTACCAGTCCCCTCCCCAGTCCCCCTCCCAGTCCCCCCAGTAATCCCTCCCAGGTCTCTCCCAGTTCCCCCCGTTCCCCCTCCCAGTCCCCCCCCAGTTCCCAGTTCCCCCCCGTCCCCCCATGCCTTTTCCTCCCGTCCTCCCAGTTCTTCCCAGTGCCCCAATCCCCCCCGTCCCTCCCAGTCTCCCTATAGACAATCTTAATCCCTCCCAGTCCCTTCCAGTATCCCCCCCCAGTCCCTCCCAGTTTCCTCAGATCCCCTCCCAGTCACTCCCAGTTTCCCTTTATCCTCTCCCAGTCCCTCCCAGTCTCCCAGTTTCCCTCCCCTCCCAGTCCCCATCCCTCCCTCCCCAGTCCCCCAGTACCCCTCCCCAGTCCCTCCCAGTTCCCAGTTCCCTCCCAGTTCCCTCCCATTTCCCCATTCCCCTCCCAGTCCCCCCAGTCCCTCCCAGTCCCTCCCAGTTCCCCATCCCCTCCCAGTCCCTCCCAGTCCCCCCATCCCCTCCCAGTTTCCCCCCGTTTCCTCCGTCCCTCCCAGTCCCAGTCCCCTCCCAGTTTTCCCTCCCTCCCAGTTTTCCCAGCCTCCCAGTTCCCAGTTCCCCTCCCAGTTTCCCCCAGTCCCCCAGTTCCCCCCCGTCCCTCCCCAGCCCTTTCCTCCCATCCTCCCAGTTTTCCTCCCAGTTCCCCCAGTTTTCCCAGTCCCGCCCGTCCCTCCCACCCCTTAGTCTCCCAGTCCCCCAGTTCCCCCAGCCCCCCAGTCTCCCAGTTCCTCCCAGTCCCTCCCAGGCCCCCCAGTTTCCCAGTCCCTCCCCCCAAAGCCCCAGCCCCCCCCCAGTCCCCCCCAGTTTTCCAATTCCCCTCCCGTCCCCCCAGTCCCCCCAGTCCCTCCCGGGCCCTCCCAGTTTTGCCCCTCCCCTCCCAGGCCTTTGCCTCCCTCCCCCGGGCCCTCCCAGTTCCCCCATCCCCCCCCAGCCCCCCGCCCCCCTCCCTCCCGTCCCTCCCAGTCTCCCATCCCTTCCCAGTTCTCCCCGTAACCCCCCCTTTCCCAATTTCCTTCCCAGCACCCCCTCCCAGTTCTCCCAGTTCCTCCCCCCCTCCAGTCTCCCCGTTGGTCCCCGGGGTCCCCCTTTTAATCCCCCCACCCCCCTTCCCCCAAAATTTCTTAGAAGGGGCCCCAAGGGACCCCCCCCCCTTTCCCCCCCCCCATATCCCCCTACCTTTAGGGGCCCCCCCCAGGGGCCCCCAATTTCCCCCAATTTCCCCCGCCCTCCCGCCCCAAAAATTCCCCCCCTCCCCCCTTGCCCCCAAGGCCTCCAACCCCTCCTATTGGCCTCCCCTTCCCCCATCCAACCCCAACCCTTGGAACCCTCCCCCCTCCCCCCAGGAAACCCCCCCGTTCCTTAGGGAACCCTTCCCAAGGGCCCCCTGCCCCCACGGACCCCCCCCGTCCCTCCCGAACCCCACCCCCCAAGGCCCTTCCTCCCCCTGGTCCCCCTTGTCCTGGGGGGGCCCCTTTCCCCCCCCCCCTTCCCCAAAAACCCCCTCCCCAAGGGGGGGACCGGACCCCCAACCCCCTCCCCCCCCCCAAACCCCAGTCCTTTAGGGGGCCCCCTCCCCCAAGGGAACCCCCCCCCCTTGGAACCCCCCCCCTGGAACCCCCCCTCTCCCCATAGGGAAACCCCCCATAGGGACCCCCTTGCCCCCTAGGGAACCCCCCCCCCTTAAGGGGCCCCCCCTGCCCCACCAGGACCCCCCCCCCTGTCCTTGGGAGGACCCAAACCCCAAGGGGAACCCCCCTTCCCCCAAGGGGACCCCCCCTGCCCCATGGGAGACCCCCCCCCATTGGGAACCCCCCGCCCCCCAAGGCCCCCCCCCTGTCCCATAGGGAGACCCCTACCCCATAGGGACCCCCCCCCCCCCCGGAACCCCTGGGCCCCATAATTGGGGAGCCCCCTAACCCCTGGAACCACCTGGGCCCCTCTGCCCCATAGGGCCCCCCTACCCCATAAGGGACCCCCCTCCCCAACCAGGGCCCCCCTGTCCCTGGGGGAACCCAAACCCCCCTTAAGGGCCCCCCTCCCCAAGGAACCCCCCGCCCCTAGGGAGACCCCCCCTGCCCCACAGGACCCCCCCGCCCCATAGGGAGACCCCCCAAAACCCATAGGGAACACCGCTCTCCCCCCGGGTAGGGAACCCCTCCCCCTAGGGGACCCCCCCCCCCAACAGGGAACCCCCCCTGCCCCATAGGGGCCCCCACCCCATAGGACCCCCCTTGCCCCAAAGGAAACCCCCTGCCCCCATGGGGAGGACCCCCACCCCATTAGGAAAACACGCCTCTGCCCCATAGGGACACCCCCCTACCCCATAGGGACCCCCCCTTCCCCACAGGAACCCCCCTGCCCCATAGGGAGACCCCAACCCCATAGGGACCCCCCTTCCCCACAGGGAAACCCCCCCCCTGGGGCCCCCCCCCCGGGACCCCCCTGCCCCATAGGGAACCCCTAATCCCCATAGGGCCCCCCGCTTGCCCCATAGGGAACCCCAAAGGGACCCCCCTTCCCCAAGGGAAACCCCCCCAAAGGGAACCCCAAATGGGCCTGGCCTGCCCCATAGGGAACCCCCCCAAGGGAGAACCCCCCCATAGGGAACCCCTTCTTGCCCTCGGGACCCCCTGCCCCATAGGGGCCCCCTTCCAAAGGAACCCCCTGCCCCATAGGGGCCCCCCCCATAGGGACCCCCCTGCCCCAAGGAAAACCCCCTGCCCCATTGGGGCACCCCCCTACCCAATAGGAACCCCCCTGCCCCCATTAGGGGCACCCTCCCCATAAGGAACCCCCCCCCCATTAGGGGAACCTCCTGCCCCATACGGGAACCCCCGCCCCTTAGGGACCCTCCGCCCCATAGGAACCCCCCCGCCCCATTGGGAAACCCCCCCCCCATAGTGATTTCCCCTTGGGCCCCCTAAAAGGAACCCCCCTCCCTAAGGGGACCCCCCCCCCATAGGAAAACACGCCTTCTGCCCCTTGGGACCCTCCTGCCCCATAGGAACCCCCCTGCCCCATATGGGCCCCCCTGCCCCATAGGCGGCCCCCCCTGCCCCATTTGGGAGGGAACCCCCTGCCCCCCCTTTGGGCCCCCCCTTTGCCCCATAAGGACCCTTCCCTGCCCCATAGGGAGCCCCCAATTCCCCTTCGCCCATAGGGTCCCCCCTGCCCCATAGGGACCCCAATAAGGCTCAGCTTCCCCCTATAACCCCCTGCCCCATAAACCCCCTCCCCCCTCCCGCCCCCATAAAGGACCCCCCCCCCATTGGACCCCTAATAGGAAACCCCCCCCCCAAGGGAGCCCCCCCATTGGATCCCCATCAGGACCCACTTCCCCCCAAAGGGCCCCCCCCTATAGGACCCCTTACCACCCCCTGAACCCATAGGAAACCCAATAACCCCCTTCCCCCATAGCCCCCCAAAACCCCCCCACATCCCCAAGGACCCCATAAAACCCCTCCCCCATAGGACCCCCCCCCCCACAGCCCCATGGTTCCATCAGTTACCCCCCAATAAGGGCCCCATAACACCCCTTAGGGACCCATAGGAACCCCTAAAAACCCAAATAAACCCCCATATTCCCCCATTAGGGCCCCCCCCCCCCACAGGAACCCATAGAGCCCCATGAACCCCATAGCCCCCCATTGGACCCCCCAACCCCCCCACACCCCCAAGACCCTAAGAAACCCCCTAGGCCCCATAACACCCCATAGGACCCAATAGGACCCCCCCCCCCCAATACCCCATAGGACCCCCCTAAGGACCCATTAGAAAACCCCATAGCCCCCCATAACCCCCCATTGCCAACCCCATAGGACCCCAAGGAAACCCCAACCCCCCATAGAACCCCATAGGAACCCCCCCCCCCCCCCAAGGGACCCCCCCCAGGGGGACCCCCAAGGGAACCCCCCTTGAACCCAAACCCCATGGGCCCCCCATAAAAAACCGCCCCTTGGGAACCCCTAGGGAAACCAACCCCCCATGGGACCCAAACCCCCCCCCCCACCCCTTGGAATTCCCCCCAACCCCCCTTGGGCCCCCCCCCGCCCCCCAAACAGGCCCATAGGGACCCCATTAGAAACCCCATAAACTTAACCCCCCCCCCCCCCACAACCCCATTTCCCCATCCCATCCCCCATAACGTCCCATTGGACCCCCCCGGGCCCCCAAACAGGGACCCTATAGAAACCCATAGGGACCCCATGGAACCCCGTTAGCCCCCATAATATCCCATAGTCCCCATAACCCCCTAACGAACCCCCTACCCCCCATTGCCACCCCATAGAAACCCCCCATAGGCCCCAAAGAACCCCAACCCCCCCATAGCCCCCCATAGCCCCATAGGGGACCCCATTAAGAACCCCATAATTACCCCCCTAAACCCCCCATGGACCCCCCCGGCCCCCCCCGCCCCCTTTAAGGACCCCCTAGGGGCCCCTCGCCCCCCCTCCCCCCAGCTCTATAGTGGGACGGATGAGAGCAGACAAAAGGATCGCGGTTGGGGGGGGGGGGGAGGACAGACGGACAAAGGACAGGTGTGGGGTGGGAGGGGGGGGGGGTTCTGTCCTTGTCCCTGCGTGTCCCCCCCCCCCGGGGGGCTATTTTTGGGATTTCCCCCCCCAAAGCCGACCCTTTGGGCCCAATAGGGCCCAATTAGGGGGCCAGCCCCCACCCCCCCCCAATTGCCTTTTGGGGTTTTTTCCCTTTTTCCCCTAATTTCCCCCCAAATTCCCCCCCCCCCCCCATTTCCCACTGAGTTCCCCTCACCCGCCCGTGTTTTCGATTTTTTCCCCCAAATTTCCCCCCAAAATTTCCCCCCCGTGTTTCCCTTTCTCCCCACCCCGGGGACCCCAAGGGCCCCGTTGGGGCCCCCCCATTTGGCCCCAAGGCCCCAATGGCTCCCTATGCGCCGGGGGGTGGTTGGGTCCCCCCGGCCTCCCTCGGTCCCCCGGGGGGCCCCCCAAAGGGCCCCCAGGGGACCACAACCCCCCACTGGGCCCCCAGGGTTCCCGTGTTTCCCCAATTTCCCATTGAGGGCCCCATGTTTCACTTCTTTCGCCCCCCAAGGCCCCCCCACCACCGTCAAAGGGCCCCCCCAATTTTTCCCCCCGATTTCCCCCTTTCCCCCAAAATCCCTTCCCATTTTGACCCAATTCCCCCAAAGGCCCCAAACCCAGGGCCCAGGGTGGCCCCCGGGGGCACCCCCAAGGGGCCCCCAGGGGCCCCCAGGGCCCCCAAGGGCGGCCCAGGGGCCGCCAGGGGCCGGCCAGGCCCCCCGCACGGCCCCAGGGGGCCCGGGTGGGCCCCCAAAGGGGCCCCCAGGGGGAAACCACAGGGCCCCACACCGGGCCCCCAGGGGGCATGGGCCCCAAGGGCCCCAGGGAGGGCCCCCCAGGGGCACGGCGGGCCGCCAAGGGGCCCCCAGGGCCCCTCCAAAGGCCGCCAAGGGCCACCGCAGGGCCCCCCAAGGGCGCCCCCAAGGGGCCCCAGGGGGGACAAAAGGGCCGCCAACAGGGCCCAACGGGGCCCCGGAGGACCGCAAGGGGGGCGTCCAGGGCCCCAAGGGGCGCCGCAAGGGGCCCCCGCCAAGGCCCCCCCAGGGGGCCCGGGGGGGCCCCGGAGGGCCCCCAGGGGGACCACCACGACCCCACACGGGCCCCGAGGGGGGCCCACGGGCGGGGCCCCCAAGGGCCCCGGGGAGGGCCCCCGGGGGGCCGGCCGGGCCCCAAGGGGCCCGGAAGGGGGCCCCCCTTCCCGGCCCAACCGGCCCCCAAGGGGCCCCGCAGGCCGGCGGGGGGCCAGGGCCCCAGGGGCACCCGCAAGGGCCCCCCCAGGGGCCCCCCAGGGCCCCCGGGCCCAGAGGGGCCCCAGGGGGACCACCAAGGGCCCCACAGGGGCCCAAGGGCCCGGAGGCCTCAATTCCCCGAGGGCCCCAGCGGGGCGCATGCCCCCGAAGGGCCCCCAGGGCCCCCCAGAGGGCCCGGGGGGGCCGCCCAAAGGGCCCCACACTTTCCCCCCCCTGGCCCCAAGGGCCCCAGGAGGCCCCCCCAGGGGTTTTCCCCCCAAATTTTCCCCGGGGCCCTAAGGGGCCCAACCCCCCCAATTTTCCCTGGATTTCCCCCCCAATTTTTTCAACCAACTTCCTCCAAAACCCGATTTTCCCCATTCCCATTTTTCCCCCATTTCCCCCTTTGGGCCCCAGGGTTTCCCCAGGTCCCCATACCCCCAAACCCAATTTTCCCCCAATTTCAGCCAATTTCCCCCTCATTTCCCCCACATTTCCCCCATTTCTCCCCAATTTTCCCCCTTTTTGACCACAATTTCCTGCAGATCTCCCACTTTTTCCCTTATTTCCTCTATTTTTCTCCCATTTCCCCATCTTTCACCTCATTTCCCCCTCATTTCCCTGCTTCTTTCTCCCAGTTCCCCCCATTTTGACCCCATTTCCCCTCAAATGTCCCGATTTTTTCCCTATTTCCCCTCATTTCCTCCTTTTTCCTTCCTTTTCCCTAATTTTCACCTCATTTCCCCCACATTTCCCCCATTTTTGATCCCATTTCCCCACAAATTTCCCAATTTTCCCCTTATTTCCCACTTGACTTCCCCAGCTTTTCTCCCATTTCCCCCATATTTCCTTTTTTCCTCCCAATTTCCCCCATTTCTGACCTCATTTCCTCCCAATTTCCCCCATTTCCCCCCTATTTCCCTTTACTTCCCCCATTTCTCTCATTTCCCCCATTTTTTTCACTTTATTTCCTCCCAATTTTCCCCCATTTTCCACAATTTCCCCTAATTTGCCCATTTCCCCCTCATTTCCCCCATTTCTCCCTTCTTTGCTCCCAATTTCCCCCATTTTTTCCCTCATTTCCCCCAACTGGGAAATTTCCCATAATGTGGGTCAGCATTTCTGGGATTTGGGGTCACCATTTTTGGGGGGATTTGGGGCCAACGCTGTGAGATTTGGGGTCAATATTTTGGGGATTTGGGTCAACATTGGTGGGATTTGGGTTTAATTTTGTGGGATTTGGGGTCGTTATTTTGGGGTTTTGGGGTCAACGCTATGAGGTTTGGGGTCAGTAATTCTAGGATTTGGGTCGACAGAATTGGGTTTTGGGGTCAACATTTATGGGATTTGGGGACAACGTTGTTGGATTTGGGTTTAATATTCTGGGATTTGGGGTCATTCCTTTGGGGGATTTGGGTCAAATTTGTGGGGATTTGGGGGGGTCAACCACTGGTGGGATTTGGGTTCACCGTTTGTGGGATTTTGGGGGGTTCCCGTTTGTGGGATTTGGGGGGTCAACCGGCCTGTGAGTTTGAAAGTCATTTTGTGGGATTTGGGGTCAATGTGGGATTTGGGTTTAATATGGTGGGATTTGGGGTCAGTATTTCTAGGATTTGGGTCAACATTTGTGGGATTTGGGGTCAACGCTGTGAGATTTGGGGTCAATATTTTCGGGATTTGGGGTCAATGTTATGGGATTTGGGGTCGTTAATTCTGGGGTTTTGGGGTCATTGTTGGATTTGCGTTTAATATTGTGGGATTTGGGGTCAACAATTTGGGGATTTGGGGCCACCATTGTGGGATTTGGGGTCAACGCTGTGAGATTTGGGGTCAATATTTTTGGGATTTGGGGTCATTGTTATGGGTTTTGGGGTTTTGGGGTCACTGTGGGATTTGGGTTTAATATGGTGGGATTTGGGGTCAGTATTTCTAGGATTTGGGTCAACATCATTGGGTTTTGGGGTCAACATTTATGGGATCTGGGGACAACGTTGTTGGATTTGGGTTTAATATTGTGGGATTTGGGGTCATGACTTTGGGGATTTGGGGTCAACATTTGTGGGATTTGGGGTCAATGCTGTGAGATTTGGGGTCAATATTTTTGGGATTTGGGGTCATTGTTACGGGTTTTGGGGTTTTGGGGTCACTGTGGGATTTGGGTTTAATATTGTGGGATTTGGGGTCTTTATTTCTAGGATTTGGGTCAACATCATTGGGTTTTGGGGTCAACATTTATGGGATTTGGGGACAACGTTGTTGGATTTGGGTTTAATATTGTGGGATTTGGGGTCATTACTTTGGGGATTTGGGTCAACATTTGTGGGATTTGGGGTCACCGTTGTGGGATTTGGGGTCAACGCTGTGAGATTTGGGGTCAATATTTGGGGGATTTGGGGTCATTGTTATGGGTTTTGGGGTTTTGGGGTCACTGTGGGATTTGGGTTTAATATTGTGGGATTTGGGGTCTTTATTTCTAGGATTTGGGTCGACATCATTGGGTTTTGGGGTCAACATTTATGGGATTTGGGGACAACGTTGTTGGATTTGGGTTTAATATTGTGGGATTTGGGGTCATTACTTTGGGGATTTGGGGTCAACGCTGTGAGATTTGGGGTCAATATTTTCGGGTTTTGGGGTCATTGTTATGGGTTTTGGGGTTTTGGGGTCACTGTGGGATTTGGGTTTAATATGGTGGGATTTGGGGTCAGTATTTCTAGGATTTGGGTCAACATTTGTGGGATTTGGGGTCAATATTTTTGGGATTTGGGGTCAATGTTATGGGTTTTGGGGTTTTGGGGTCACTGTGGGATTTGGGTTTAATACTGTGGGATTTGGGGTCTTTATTTCTAGGATTTGGGTCAACATCATTGGGTTTTGGGGTCAACATTTATGGGATTTGGGGACAACGTTGTTGGATTTGGGTTTAATATTCTGGGATTTGGGGTCATTACTTTGGGGATTGGGGTCAACATTATTGGGATTTGGGGTCAACACTGGTGGGATTTGGGGTCACCGTTTGTGGGGTTTAGGGTCAACACTGGTGGGATTTGGGGTCAACGCTGTGAGATTTGGGGTCAATATTTTCGGGATTTGGAGTCAATGTTATGGGATTTGGGGTCGTTAATTCTGGGGTTTTGGGGTCATTGTGGGGATTTGCGTTTAATATTGTGGGATTTGGGGTCAACACTTTGGGGATTTGGGGCCACCATTGTGGGATTTGGGGTCAATGCTGTGAGATTTGGGGTCAATATTTTCGGGATTTGGGGTCATTGTTATGGGTTTTGGGGTTTTGGGGTCACTGTGGGATTTGGGTTTAATATTGTGGGATTTGGGGTCAGTATTTCTAGGATTTGGGTCAACATCATTGGGTTTTGGGGTCAACATTTATGGGATTTGGGGACAACGTTGTTGGATTTGGGTTTAATATTCTGGGATTTGGGGTCATTACTTTGGGGATTTGGGTCAACATTTGTGGGATTTGGGGTCAACACTGGTGGGATTTGGGGTCACCGTTTGTGGGATTTGGGGTCAACACTGGTGGGATTTGGGGTCAACGCTCTGAGATTTGAAGTCATCGTTTGTGGGTTTTGGGGTCAATGTGGGATTTGGGTTTAATATGGTGGGATTTGGGGTCAGTATTTCTAGGATTTGGGTCAACATTTGTGGGATTTGGGGTCAATATTTATGGGATTTGGGGTCAACACTGCGAGATTTGGGTCAATATTTTCGGGATTTGGGGTCAATGTTATGGGATTTGGGGTCGTTAATTCTGGGGTTTTGGGGTCATTGTGGGGATTTGCGTTTAATATTGTGGGATTTAGGGTCAACACTTTGGGGATTTGGGGTCACCATTGTGGGATTTGGGGTCAACGCTGTGAGATTTGGGGTCAATATTTTTGGGATTAGGGGTCAATGTTATGGGATTTGGGGTCATTGGGGTCATTGTGGGATTTGGGTTTAATACTGTGGGATTTGGGGTCTTTATTTCTAGGATTTGGGTCAACATCATTGGGTTTTGGGGTCAACATTTATGGGATTTGGGGACAACGTTGTTGGATTTGGGTTTAATATTGTGGGATTTGGGGTCATTACTTTGGGGATTTGGGTCAACATTTGTGGGATTTGGGGTCAACACTGGTGGGATTTGGGGTTAATATTGTGGATTTGTGGGTCAACGCATTGGGATTTGGGGTCAACATTTGTGGGATTTGGGGTCAACATTTGTGGGATTTGGAGTCAACATCTGTGGGATTTGGGGTCGATACTGTGGATTAGTGGGTCAACATTTGTGGGATCTGGGGTCAACGCTGTAGGATCTGGGTTTAATATTTATGGGATTTGGCCCAATATTTGTGGGATTTGCGGGTGAACATTTGTGGGATTTGGGGTCAATATTGCGGATTTGCGGGTCAATGCTTTGGGATTTGGCGTCAACATCTGTGGGATTTGGGGTCAACGCTGTAGGATCTGGGGTTAATATTGGGATTTGGGGTCAACATCTGTGGGATTTGGGGTCGATACTGTGGATTAGTGGGTCAACATTTGTGGGATCTGGGGTCCACGCTGTAGGATTTGGGTTTAATATTTGTGGGATTTGGCCCAATATTGGTGGGATTTGAGGTCAACATTTGTGGGATTTGGGGTCAACGCTGTAGGATTGGGGTCCCATCCATGGTGCAATGTCCCCATGTCCCCCCCCTCCCCAGTGACCCCACACCGCTCTCCAAAGTTTCTCTTTATTTGGGGCAGCGCCGCCCCCACCTTAAATAAAAAACAAAAAACCCCAAAACCAACCAGAAAAAAAATAAAAACCCCCCCAAAAACCCCAAATCCGTCCCCAAAAGTGCATAGAAAAATCCCGACGTCTACAAAGGGGCTGTACAGTATCTACAGAGCGGGGGGCGGGGGGAAAATCCCAAAAGGGGGGGGGGAAATCCCAATTGTCAAAGGGGGATCCCATTAATTGATGGCCGATCCCAAAGAACGATGGACGATCCTAGTGATTAACGGGGGATCCCATTAATTGATGGCCGATCCCAAAGTCTGATGGACGATCCCAATAATTAATGCAGGGGATCCCATTAATTGATGGCTGATCCCAAAGAACGATGGACGATCCTAATGATTAACGGGGGATCCCATTAATTGATGGTCGATCCCAAAGAATGATGGACAATCCCAATGATTAATGGGGGATCCCATTAATTGATGGCTGATCCCAAAGAACGATGGACGACCTGTGATCAATGGGGGATCCCATTAATTGATGGCTGATCTCAAAGACTGACAGACGATCCCAATGATTAATGGGGGATCCCATTAATTGATGGCTGATCTCAAAGACTGACAGACGATCCCAATGATTAATGGGGGATCCCATTAATTGATGGCTGATCTCAAAGACTGACAGACGATCCCAATGATTAACGGGGAATCCCATTAATTGATGGCCGATCCCAAAGAACAATGGACGATCTCAATAATTAATGGGGGATCCCATTAATTGATGGCTGATCCCAAAGAACGATGGACGATCCCAGTGATTAATGGGGGATCCCATTAATTGATGGTTGATCCCAAAGAACGATGGACGATCCCAGTGATTAATGGGGGATCCCATTAAATTGATGGCTGATCCCAAAGAACGATGGACGATCCCAATAATTAATGGGGGATCCCATAAATTGATGGCCGATCCCAAAGAATGATGGACGATCCCAATAATTAATGCAGGATCCCATTAATTGATGGCCGATCCCAAAGAACGATGGACGACCCCAGTGATTAATGGGGGATCCCATTAATTGATGGCCGATCCCAAAGAACGATGGACGATCCCAATGATTAACGGGGGATCCCATTAATTGATGGCCGATCCCAAAGTCCGATGGACGACCCGTGATCAATGGGGGATCCCATAAATTGATGGCTGATCTCAAAGACTGATAGACGATCCCAGTGATTAATGGGGGATCCCATTAATTGACAGCTGATCCCAAAGTCTGATGGATGACCCGTGATCAATGGGGGATCCCATTAATTGATGGCCGATCCCAAAGAACGATGGACGATCCTAATGATTAATGGGGGATCCCATTAGTTGATGGCTGATCCCAAAGTCTGATGGATGATCCTAATGATCAATGGGGGATCCCATTAATTGATGGCCGATCCCAAAGAATGATGGATGATCCCAGTGATCAATGGGGGATCCCATTAATTGAAGGCTGATCCCAAAGAACGATGGACGACCCCAGTGATTAATGGGGGATCCCATTAATTGATGGCTGATCCCAGTGATTAATGGGCGACCCCATTAGTTTATGGGCAACCCAGAAGGGCAGTGGGTGATCCCAAAGACTGAGGGACGATCCCAATGATTAATGGGGGCTCCCGTTAATTGATGAGTGATCCCAGTGATTAATAGGGGATCCCACTGATGAGCGATCCCAAAGAACGATGGACGATCCCAATTATCCATGGATGATCCCAATGATTAATGGGGGATCCCTTAATTGATGGCTGATCCCAGTGATTAATAGGGGCTTCCACTGATGATCCCAAAGGACGGATGATCCCAATGATCAATGGATGATCCCAGCGATTAATGGGGGATCTCAGCGATTAATGGGGGATCCCGTTAATTGATGGCTGACCCCAAAGACGGAGGGACGATCCCAATGATCAATGGGGATCCCATTAATTCACAAGTGATCCCAAAGACTGAGGGACGACCCCAGAATCAACAGGTGACCCCAATGATTGACGGACAACCCCGCTGACCAATGGATGATCCCAATGATGAACGGACGATCCCATTAATCACTGGATGGTCCTAACGACCCGCGGACGATCCCATTAAACAACGGACGATCCCATTAATCACTGGGCAATCCCACTGATTGATGAACAATCCCAATTAGCACTGCATGATCCCATTAACCAATGGGTGACCCCAATGACCACTGGACGACCCCATTATCCAATGGACACTCCCATTAAACACGGGTGATCCCATTAAACAATGGGGGATCCCATAAGCCAATGGCTGATCCCAAGGACCACTGGATGACCCCATAAATAAAAGGACGATCCCAATGATCACTGGATGATCCCATTAACCAACGGCTGATCCCAATGACCACTGGATGACCCCATAAATAAACGGATGATCCCAATGATCACTGGACGATCCCATAAGCCAACGGCTGATCCCAAGGACCACTGGATGATCCCATTAACCAACGGATGATCCCAATGACCACTGGATGATCCCATTAACTAATGGACGATCCCATTAACCAACGGACACTCCCATTAACCACTGGACGATCCCATAATCCAGTGGCTGATCCCAACGACCACTGGATGACCCCATAAATAAAAGGACATCCCAATGATCACTGGATGATCCCATAAGCCAACAGCTGATCCCAAGGACCACTGGATGACCTCATTGACCACTGGACGATCCCATAATCCAATGGATGATCCCAATGACCACCGGACGATCCCATTAACCAATGGATGATCCCAATGACCACCGGACATCCCATTAACCAATGGATGATCCAAAATGACCACTGGATGATCCCATTAACCACTGGACGATCCCATAACCCAGTGGCTGATCCCAATGACCACCAGATGACCCCATAAATAAACGGATGATCCCAATGATCACTGGACGATCCCATAAACCAATGGCTGATCCCAATGACCATCAGATGATCCCATTAACCAATGGATGATCCAAAATGACCACTGGATGATCCCATTAACCACTGGATGATCCCATTAACCAATGGACGATCCCACTGACCACTGGACGATCCCATTAACCAATGGACACTCCCATTAACCACTGGACGATCCCATAACCCAGTGGCTGATCCCAATGACCATCGGATGACCCCATTAACCAACGGCTGATCCCAACGACCACCAGATGATCCCCATTAACCACTGGACGACCCCATTAACCAGTGGCTGATCCCAACGACCACTGGACGATCCCATTAATCACTGGATGATCCCATTAACCACCGGACGATCCCGCCGATCGACAAACGCTTCCAACGACCCCCCTTCCCCCCCCCCCAAAGACCCCCCCTTCCGCCTCCCCCCTCCCTCAGTTGAGGAAGCGGCGGCAGCGCTTGGCCCCGCAGTTGCAGGGCAGCTTGGCTGCGGGCTCCTCGATGGGGAACTTGTAGTCGTAGGTCAGCTCCTCGCCCCGCAGGATGCGGCGCAGGGCGAAGATGACGATGCGCTTGTGGCCTTCCACGTGGATGACCCGCGAGTAGCAGTTGGGCTCGCAGGAGTGGTTGATGAAGCGCGCGGCGCTGCCGTGCATCGTGGCGTCCACCACCTCCGCGTCGTCGATGCGGAACATGTAGCAGCCGATGCCCTGCGGGGGGGGGTGTAAAAAATGGGGGGAGGGCATCGATGGTGGGGATATCATTGTTATGGGGTGGGGACCTGGGGAACCCAACGTCTTTGGGATGGGGACACCGTCATGGGATGGGGACATCGATGGGGTGGGGACATCATTGTGGGATGGGGATACTGTATTGGGGTAGGAACATCGATGTGGGGTGGGGACCTGGAGAACCCAACGTCTTTGGGATCGGGACATCGATGGGGTGGGGACATCACTATGGGGTGGGGACATGTTGTGGGGTGGGGACATCATCGATGTGGGGTGGGGACCTGGGGAACCCAACGTCTTTGGGATGGGGACACTGTCATGGGATGGGGACATCGATGGGGTGGGGACATTGATATGGGGTGGGGATATCATGTCGATGTGGGGTGGGGACCTGGGGAACCCAACGTCTTTGGGATGGGGACACCTCTGGAGGGGACATCGTGGGGGGGGACACAGTCGATATGGGTGGTAGGATATCAATTGGGGTGAGGACATCATCGTGTGGGGTGGGGACCTGGGGAAGCCCAACGTCTTTGGGATGGGGATACAGTCATGGGGTGGGGACAATCGATATGGGGTGGGGACACTCGATGTGGGGTGGGGACCTGGGGAATACCACATTATTGGGATGGTAGGAACATCGCGCCATCCCTGGAGATGGGGAACATCAATATGGGGTGGGGACGTCGATGTGGGGTGGGGACATCGATATGGGGTGGGGATATCATTGTTGTGGGGTGGGGACCTGGGGATCCCAATGTCCTTGGGATGGGGACACCGTCATGGGATGGGGACATCGATATGGGGTGGGGACATCGATGTGGGGTGGGGACATCATTGTGGGATGGGGACATCAATGGGGTGGGGACATTGATGTGGGATGGGGACACCGTCTTGGGGTAGGAACATTGTTGTGGGGTGGGGACCTGGGGAACCCAACATCTTTGGGATGGGGACACTGTCATGGGATGGGGACATCGATGGGGGGGGACATCGATATGGGGTGGGGATATCATTGTTGTGGGGTGGGGACCTGGGGAACCCAACGTCTTTGGGATGGGGACACTGGTCATGGGATGGGGACATTGATGTGGGATGGGGACATCGATGTGGGGTGGGGGCCTGGAGAACCCAATGTCTTTGGGATGGGGACACCGTCATGGGATGGGGACATCGATGGGGTGGGGGCATCGATGTGGGGTGGGGACATCGATATGGGGCGGGGACACCGTCTTGGGGTAGGATATCATCGTTGTGGGGTGGGGACCTGGGGAACCCAACGTCTTTGGGATGGGGATATCGATGGGGTGGGGACATTATATGGGGTGGGGACATTGATGTGGGGTGGGGACATCGATGTGGGGTGGGGACATCCTTGATGTGGGGTGGGGACCTGGAGAACCCAACGTCTTTGGGATGGGGACACTGGACTATGGGATGGGGGACATCGATTGGGGTGGGGAATTTGTTGTGGGGTGGGGACCTGGAGAACCCAACGTCTTTGGGATGGGGACACGTGGGTGGGGACATCATGTGGGGTGGGGTACATTGTTGGGGTGGGGTAGGGTGGGGGGAACCCAATCATGGAGGAACCAACGCTGGGTGGGGACATCGATGGGGTGGGACACTTTTGGGGTGGGACATCGTTGTGGGGTGGGGACCTTGGGGACGACCCAATTCTTGGGATGGGGACACCATATGGGATGGGGACATCGATGGGGTGGGGACATTGATATGGGGTGGGGACATCATCGATGTGGGGTGGGGACCTGGGGAACCCAACTGTCATGGGATGGGGATATCAACGGGGTGGGGACATCGATGGGGTGGACACATTGATATGGGGTGGGGACATCGATGTGGGGTGGGGACATCGTCGATGTGGGGTGGGGACCTGGGGAACCCAACGTCTTTGGGATGGGGACACTGTCATGGGATGGGGACATCGATATGGGGTGGGGACATCGATGTGGGGTGGGGACATCATTGTGGGATGGGGACATCAATGGGGTGGGGACATTGATGTGGGATGGGGACACCGTCTTGGGGTAGGAACATTGTTGTGGGGTGGGGACCTGGGGAACCCAAACATCTTTGGGATGGGGACAACTGGTCATGGGATGGGGACATCGATGTGGTGGGGGACATCGATATGGGGTGGGGATATCATTGTTGTGGGGTGGGGACCTGGGGAACCCAACTGTCTTGGGATGGGGACACTGTCATGGGATGGGGAATTGATGTGGGATGGGGACATCGATGTGGGGTGGGGGCCTGGAACCCAATGTCTGTGGGGACTGGGGAACCACGTCATGGGATGGGGACATCGATGGGGTGGGGGCATCGATGTGGGGTGGGGACATCGATATGGGGCGGGGACACCGTCTTGGGGTAGGATATCATCGTTGTGGGGTGGGGACCTGGGGAACCCAACGTCTTTGGGATGGGGACACCGTCATGGGATGGGGACATCGATGGGGTGGGGAATATTGTTGTGGGGTGGGGACCTGGAGAACCCAACGTCTTTGGGATGGGGACATCACTATGGGATGGGGACATCACTATGGGGTGGGAACCTGGAGAACCCAATGTCTTTCATGGGATGGGGACATCATGGTGGGGTGGGGACACTGTTGTAGGGTGGGAACACAATCATGAAATGGGGACTGATTTTGGGGTAGGGACATCGTTGTGGGATGGGGACCTGGAGAACCCAGCATCTTTGGGATGGGGACACCATCATGGGATGGGGACATCGATGTGGGGTTGGGACATTGATATGGGATGGGGACATCGATATGGGGTGGGGGCAGAGCGCCATGGGATGGGGACAGCAGGACGGGGCGATGGCAGACGAAGGGACAGACCTGGGGACAGGGGACACTGGGACACCGAGCAGAGGCCACCCCACCCCCCCGCTGTGTCCCCATGTCCCCAACGTGCCCCCACACCTCTGGGGTGGCCCCACAGTGCCCCACTGTGTCCCACGTTGCCCCACAGTATCCCATAGTGCCCCATTATGTCCCATTCAGTCCCACTGTGTCCTACTGTGTCCCCACAGTATCCCACTGTGCCCCATAGTGTCCCTTTGTGCCCCATGGTGCCCCATGGTGTCCCACTGTGTCCCATAGTGCCCCATAGTGTCCCTTTGTGCCCTACAGTGCCCCATAGCGTCCCACTGTGCCCCATAGTGCCCCTCTGTGCCCCATGGTGCCCCATTGTGTCCCATAGTGCCCCATTATGCCCCATATGCCCCATAGTATCCCATGGTGCCCCATAGTGTTCCATGGTGCCCCACAGTGCCCCATAGTGTCCCTTTGTGCCCCATGGTGCCCCATAGTGCCCCATAGTGTCCCTTTGTGCCCCATGGTGCCCCATAGTGCCCCATAGTGTCCCAATATATCCCACAGTGCCCCACTGTGTCCCATGGCGCCCCATAGTGCCCCATAGCGCCCCATAGTGTCCCTTTGTGCCCCATGGTGCCCCATAGTGTCCCAATATATCCCATAGTGCCCCATAGTGTCTCATGGCGCCCCATAGTGTCCCTTTGTGCCCCATGGTGCCCCATAGTGCCCCACTGTGTCCCATATTGCCCCATAGTGTCCCAATATATCTCATGGTGCCCCATAGCGCCCCATAGTGTCCCACAGTGCCCCATTATGCCCCATAGTGCCCCATGGTGCCCCATAGTGCCCCATTGTGTCCCATGGTGCCCCATAGTGTCCCTTTGTTCCCCATGGTGCCCCATTGTACCCCACAGTGTCCCTTTATGTCCCACAGTGCCCCAAGTGTCCCATGGTGCCCCACAGTGTCCCTTTGTGCCCATGTGCCCCATAGTGCCCCATTATGCCCCATAGTGTCCCTTTGTGCCCCATGGTGCCCCAAGGCCCCCCTTGTGTCCCCGTGCCCCATTGGGCCCATTCCCCCCTGGCCCCATTACCCCCCTGGCCCCATTGCCCTTTTGCCCCATGGTGCCCCTTATGCCCCAAGTTTCCCCGGGCCCCCCAGTGTCCCGTGCCCCATGTGTCCCTTTGTGCCCCAAGTGTTTTTCCCAATGCCCCACAGCCCCCCACAGCGCCCCATGGCGCCCCCCAGCCCCACCTTGCTGTCGTAGTACTTCTCCCTCTTGTCGGCAGCACGGAGCGGACGACGATCCCCGAGTACTCGATGACCATCTCGCCTGCGTCGATGTTCCGCTTGCAGAACAGCCCCCGGCCGTGGATGGCAGAGCTGGGGGGGACAGGGGGGGGTAATGGGGGTCGTGGGGGTGTGGGGGTGTGGGGGTTGGGGGGGTTGGGGGGTTTGGGGTGGGGGGGGGGGGGTGGGGGGGTAATGGGGTGTGGGGGGTTGGGGGTTGGGGGGTATGGGGGGTAGGGGGTTAGGGGGGATATGGGGGGGATATGGGGGGATTGGGGGTTTATGGGGGATTGGGGGATATGGGTTTTATGGGGGTAGGGGGGGATATGGGGGGAAATGGGGGATATGGGGTTTTTGGGGGTTGGGGGGATATGGGGGTCTTGGGGGTATGGGGGGGAATGGGGGTCTCTTTGGGGGGATATGGGGGAATGGGGGTCTATGGGGTTGGGGGTATGGGGCTTTGGGGGGGTTATGGGGTCTCTTGGGGGAATTGGGGGTTATGGGGGGCCCTTTGGGGGGATATGGGGGGAGGGGTGTCTATGGGGGAATTGGGGGATAGGGGGCGGGGGAATATGGGGGAATAGGGGGGATATGGGGTGTCTATGGGGGGATATGGGGGGATATGCATCCCTTATGGGGGGAAATTGGAGAATATGGGGGGTATGGGTGTCTAAGGGGGTATAGGGGTATATGGGGTCCGTGGGGGGATATTGGGGAAATGGGGTCTCTATGGGGGGATTGGGGTCTTTGGGGGGGACTGGGGGTTTAGGGGTTTGGGGGGAAGGGGGGGGGGTATGGGGTCCTATGGGGGGGTTTATGGGGGGTCGTGGGGGTCTGGGGGGGGGGGGGGGGTTGGAGGGGGTATGGGGGGGTTGTGGGGGGTGTGGGGGTATGGGGGTATAGGGGATGTGGGGGGATGGGGGGTATGGGGCATATGGGGGGAAGGGGGGATATGGGGTCCTTTTGGGGGAGATATGGGGGGAATGGGAGGTCTATGGGGGATATGGGGGGATTTGGGGGTTGGGGGAATATGGGTCTCTTGGGGTATCTTGGGGGGATAGGGGGCTATGGGGTTGGGGTCCTATGGGGGGGGATTGGGGTATTGGGGGATTT